>OLKM01000028.1:290000-507500 GCA_900291075.1 Melanogrammus aeglefinus | reverse complement strand
ATGATCTGTAGACAATGGGTCTCTGTGTGTTGTGTTGTGTTGTGCTTTGTTGTGCTGTGCTGTGCTGTGCTGTGTTGTGTTGTGTTGTACTGTGTTGCGTTGTGCTGTGTTGTTCTGTGCTGCGTTGTGTTGTGTTGTGTTGTACTGTGTTGTGCTGTGCTGCATCGTGTTGTGCTGTGCTGTGCTGTGCTGCGTTGTGTTGTGTTGTGTTGTGCTCTGTTGTGTTGTGCTGTGCTGCGTTGTGTTGTACTGTGCTGTGCTGTGCTGCGTTGTGTTTTGTTGTGCTGTGCTGTGCTGCGTTGTGTTGTGTTGTGTTGTGCTCTGTTGTGTTGTGCTGTGCTGCGTTGTGTTGTGTTGTGTTGTGCTGTGCTGCGTTGTGTTTTGTTGTGCTGTGCTGTGCTGCGTTGTGTTGTGTTGTGTTGTGCTCTGTTGTGTTGTGCTGTGCTGCGTTGTGTTGTTTTGTGTTGTGCTCTGTTGTGTTGTGTTGTGCTGTGCTGCGTCGTGTTGTGTTGTGTTGTGCTCTGTTGTGTTGTGTTGTGCTGTGCTGCGTCGTGTTGTGTTGTGCTCTGTTGTGTTGTGTTGTGTTGTGCTGTGCTCTGTTGTATTGTGTTGTGCTGTGCTGCGTCGTGTTGTATTGTGTTGTGTTGTGCTGTGCTATGCTGTATTGTGTTGTGCTGTGCTGTGTTGTACTGTGTTGTGCTGTGCTGTGTTGTGTTGCGTTGTGTTGTGTTGTGTTGTGTTGTGCTCTGTTGTGTTGTGTTGTGTTGTGCTGTGCTGCGTCGTGTTGTGTTGTGCTGTGCTGCGTCGTGTTGTGTTGTGCTGTGCTGCGTCGTGTTGTGTTGTGTTGTGCTCTGTTGTGCTGTGCTGTGCTGCGTGTCTGGCTCCCTCCCCCTCCTCCACCACGGGGTCCTCTAATCGGGACATAATGAGGGCTAATCGAGGCTGCCTCTCCACACCGACCGCCGTCCAGACCCTCCCTGAGCCCCAGGAACAGCCACCCCGAGAGGGGCCGGCCTGCCCAGAGGCAGGGGGTGATCCACACACAACAACAAAGAGGAACCAAAGAGAAGCGCCACCGACCTCCCCCTAACTGGCCGCACACAAACATCTGTGTGGCGGCGCCCAGCGGCCGCCTCCCCGCCCCGCACTGCCCCTTCTCCCTCTGTCCCGTCTATACACACACACACACTGGTGGGCCCTTGTCCCTGCCTTGCTATACCCCGGAGAAGAGACCTCCTCTGTCTGCCCATCCACCGACATCCTTCCCTTCCCCCCCGCCCGGCCCCCCGCCGTTTAGCCCTGTGCTCTGCCCCCACACTGAAACTTGGCACACCCCAGGAGCAGCTGCAGTGGGGCTTCCAATGCAAGTGCTCAGGACACGCCCCCCAGCCCCCCAGCCCCCCAGCTGTATGAGGGGGCATTAGGCGCTGGGTGTGTGCATGTGTGTGGGTGCTTGTGTGTGTGTCTGTGTGTGCGTGTGGGAGTGTGTGTGTGTGTGTGGGTGGGTGTGTGTGTGTGTGTACTGTGTGTGTGTGTGTGTGTGTGTGTGTGTGTGTGTGTGTGTGTGTGTGTGTGTGTGTGTGTGTGTGTGTGTGTGTGTGTGTGTGTGTGTGTGTGTGTGTGTGTGTGTGTGTGTGTGTGTGTGTTTGTTTTTGTGTGTGTTTGTGTGCGTGCTGGGACTGGGGCTGGGGGTAGCATGTACTTGTGTGTATAAATATGAGCATGAATATACGTGTTGTGTATATAGCGAACCATGGCTTCACATAACCCACTCAGTATCTGTGTGACTTAAGACAAGTCGTTATAATACAGGCTACATTTCAGGGAGTAATAATTGGGTCTTTTGTTCCCGGGGCTCATCATTAGAAGCAGCCCCATATTGGCTGTTGTCAAGAGTGTTGCTCAAATTCCCAAAAGTGAAGCAGAATCAGCGGGAGGTTTGTCTGCTGCTTTATGACTTTAACACAACAGAAGCCAGGCCTCACCTTAGACTTGGTCCCAGACATTAATACAGCCTCTCCGGCTGGACAAAATAACCAAATGTGAAACCCATATTTTTTTACTGGGTTCCTACAGACCACCTAGTGGGGGGTTGCACACAGCGTTCCTTTAATGGGCCACATTGGTCTGGGACAACATGTCGTCCAGGACCGAACTCCTCATTAGCTGATTATTTATTATTTTAACAAATAGCAATATTGAGATAACATGGAAATAATCAAATGTTCTTAATTGAAAAAATAATTAACTCTGCATTGTAAATCGAATTGTAAATATAATTCAATGACAAAACACACCTTTTTTTCTATGAATGACATCTGACACTGCAAGGGCATAAGGAGAGTTTAGGGACTGTACTTTACAAGTTTTTCTTTTCTAAACAGGAAAAACACCTGTGGCAGCATTGATGCTCTAGCCGTATTAAATCAGCCATCAACGTCTAACATATAATATTCATGGCACTGTGGGCCTACAGTAAACACGGTCCTGTTTTGCTCGCGTTATTCCTGGGAGAGTCCGTCCCTATAATAAGGGGGGGGGGGGGGTGATTATTCCCCATAGATGTTTTTTAAAATGGTGGTTGGCTCTCGACTGGCACAGTGGGCTCGGACTACCCCGAGAGAGGCCTATACGTGCGCGTTCACATAGACGCGCCCCCGAGTCAGCACTCATGCAGACTGTATAAATCATTAGCCTACTGGATTTGTAACTTGTTCTGGTATGGGCCAGAAATAGTATTAACCAGAGAACTGCGTTCATCACATATCTAGGTATTATACCGTATAGCATATATGCGGTCATCATACTAAATGCACGGACAGGGCGGACGTATTGTAATTGATGATTCGGCAGGGACACTGACATATTTGACACATCATGGACTTGCTCGTAGTTACTCTGACCATCTAAGCCCTGTCCTTCGGTCTAGGTGTAGGTGTGTAATTGGCCGGACCGCTCTTGGACGCACGGTGCTATCCACCAAGAGGACCTTTTGTTCCATAAAGACCCAAATGCCGTTACCAAATTGCGCACAGGCGTCAAAGCCAATTCCAAATTAATTAATTGATTTTAAACGTTTTGTGATAAATTGGTTAATTTATCCATTTGTATCAGAGCTACAGTCGATAAACACAAAGGGTGAATCTATAGGGGGTACAGGTGTTGCCAAAGCAACGAGATGTGAGCCGAGCCGCATCCCGCAGGACAATGAAAAGTGCCTTTCAAACATTGCCGCTGAGAAATCTAAAGAATGGCGTTTTCTGGAGACGAGCTTAATCACACGACGATAAGCTATCCTGTGTTCAACGTTTTAAACGGAGAAACAGCGCACAGCCCCGCACGCCTCCTGTGCCGGAATGGCCGGTCTCCCCGTGACGGGACCAGTGGCGACGCACGTCCGGAACCCGGATCCAACGTCGATATGCAAACGTGTAGAAAAACAAGTGGGCTAAAATAATAATCATCCATACATCATTCATTCAACTCATTTTAAGTTGAATTCCGCAAAATGTCGCCTTCATCTTTTCTTTTTGTGATTGTATAATCTGACATATAGAACCTAGCCGTCCCTTCGCGCGCACTGAAGCCTCCTCGACCCGTTTGGACTTGCTGAAGATCAGCTGCGGTCCGTCAGTGGACGTTCATCAAGTAGATCATGATCTCAACTCGCCAGCACGTTATTGACCGGGATCCGAGCCCATGGAGGGACGGCTATGCATGACAGCCTACCTTGCGTTTGCCTCAAGGCACCGGCGTTGCTATGGTAGCAAGGATGAGAGTAGGCTGTTCTGGTCGGGAACAGGACAAACTGAACCACCATTTGTATACATAAAGGCCTGCGCATACGGGATAGCGAAACATGGCTAAGTTATCGTTTATTAGTGAAGCTGGTCGGACTCGGGCAGAATGGAATAAAAACAACTTAACAGGCGGCGACGGGACACCCCATGCGCGCGTCCACGCGCACCCATTCTCTTCCTCTCTCTGTAGACACACATGCGCACATACGCACACGCACAACCACACACACACACACACACACACACACACACACACACACACACACACACACCACACACACACACACACACACACACAACACACACACACACAACACACACACACACACACACACACACACACACACACACACACACACAAACACACACACACACACATACACACACACACACACACACACTCATACGCACACTTTACCGTTGACTTGACCGGGACGTATAGAACCGGCTTCCCTGACGTCCCCTTCTTGTTGTGCTCTCCCAGGACGTTGTTCCCGACCTGGAATCCTTTAGACTTCACCCAGAATTTAAATTTGGCGTTGATGTGGCTGTTGTCGACATACACGCCGTCCGACTCGTCGTTCTGTAACAATGTCTGCATGATTTTGTTGTATTTTCTCCGGGTGACCGTCTTTGTTTTCCCCGAGTCTCCATATGTCCGGAGACACCAGTCTTGAAATTCACTAAACATCTCCGCCTCCAGGACCACCGGACTCCGGCTCCTTTTGGGCACATCCATGCACGCCTTCTTCGTTGCCATTGCTCCTCTCCTCTCGCTCGCTCTCTTAACTCGCTATAGGACGAAGCGGCTCAATAAACGGGCTTTCAGCGTCTGTGTGTGTGTGTGTGTGTGTGTGTGTGTGTGTGTGTGTGTGTGTGTGTGTGTGTGTGTGTGTGTGTGTGTGTGTGTGTGTGTGTGTGTGTGTGTGTGTGTGTGTGTGTGTGTGTGTGTGTGTGTGTGTGTGCGTGTGAGTGTCGATCCTCTTCTCCAGCCCCCCCGTCCCGCGTCGAGGTCGGTTCACGCGACGATGGGGATTCTCTCTCCCTTGTGTTCGCGAACGAGAAAACGACCATGAAAGTGATCGGGTTCAGCCGGTACACACCTGTTTGCAGGGATGCTGTGCTGTCCCGAACCGCAACGGCAAAATGTCACTTGCTCGCATCCTCCTCCAGTGAGGAACAGAGAGGGGGCTGTCCTACGCGGAGCGGGTCTCTCCCACCTGTGCGTAAACGACTTGGAGGGTAGAATGGGGGGGGGGGGGGGGGGCGGACGGAGTCCTCGCTAAACAACAAAGAGCACGAACACACACAAACGTTGCCTGTGTGTTCTGCACCGACCTACTTTCTTTCAATAAACCCTGTTTTTTGGTGCGGGGTTGATGAACCTCCGATGAGCAGAGAGCGTTAAGGCGGTGGACAGGCTGCGTGCACGCGCTTATCCGAGCATCGCCACCTGGGATCTGCTTGGTGCTGCTGCACACCTGTTTGAATGAATGGCACTTTCGCCTGCACCGTCCGGGATCGCCTGGTAGTGGGGCTTCGCGTTGTCTAGAATAAAGATGTGATCATCAGGCGACGACACGGGCTGTTTCACCGCCCTGCCCCGGACCATGATAGTGCCTCATCACTGGGATGGGGGGGAGGGGGGGGGGGGGGCAAGTCGTACCGAAAGAAAATGTCCGATTTGGAGATGGCGTGGATGGATTTTCTTTCTTAATCAAAATATTTGAAAGCACGTTGTAGACACAACTATTAACATCCACGTTAAACCTGATCGTTTACTAAGACAGCTCAGCTGAATAGCCATACATTGACAGCGTGAAATGGGACCGACAGAATCGCGCCGGCCAGTATGAGTCCGATCGCGAATTCCAAGCACGGCTTTCTTAATAACACCTCTATAACATCATTCTCAGGTATAGATTGGAAGAAAATTATACGAGTCCAAATGAAAAAATATAGATCTCGCATCAATTCGATCCCACCCCCCAACGGCAAACTAAAAAGTTTGACCAGGAATAAAGGTGTCATACATGATACATGCTTTTTCGTGTCCTTCGTGTAAACGCGTCTAGTTTTTGTGCCGATGTGCTGCCCTGGTGCACGACGTGGTGCATGTGTGTGTGCGTGGCTCCTCTTGGCCTGTGCACCGTGGGGCCATGCTGGCGGTGGTGGCTGCTGCTGTTGCCATGACAGCAGCACAGCAGTGGCTCTGGCTGTGCATGTAGCGGGTGAGTGGGATGCCCCATCCCCATCTCTCTATCCTGACTCAGAACACGGAATGCTGGACACCAGCCCCACCCCGACCTCCATCCACCGCATGCCGAATAATCAACCGCTAAACACTCGATCAATAGGTCATCAAAAAGTATAAGCGCGTCTACGTGTGCGTCGACGTCGAGTGTGTGTGTGTGTGTGTGTGTGTGTGTGTGTGTGTGTGTGTGTGTGTGTGTGTGTGTGTGTGTGTGTGTGTGTGTGTGTGTGTGTGTGTGTGTGTGTGCGTGTGTGTGCGTGTGTGTGTGCGTGTGTGTGTGTGTGTAGCAGGGGGATGACCAAAGCAAGTGGAGGCTATTTCATTCAGTTTCATCATTTGCTTCTACTTTTATTTCTCTCTTAGGAGTGATTTAAGTGAAAGATGGATGCTGTAGGACTAAACTATTGGGATCACATTTAATTTCAAAGAATTTTCCCAATTTCCAAATTTATCATTTGGCACACAACTGCAAAATGCTTTTCGGAGAGAACACACACACACACACGCACGCACGCACACACACACACACACACACACACACACACACACACACACACACACACACACACACACACACACACACACACACACACACACACACACACACACACACACACAAAGCTTTTTGCAAATGCCGATACATTCTAGAATAAGGTGCTGCGATATTACTCAAGCAGGCTCGGGCCCCCTCAGAGTAGAGTGAGTCGCTTGCCCCTGTAACCGCTGCCGTGTGGTTCAGCTGTCGGACCTGTAGGGAGAGTCACGCCCCCTCACTCCTAATGAGGCAAAACTGCTGTAATTATGCTCCCCATCCCCCACCCAGAGCCTTCTTCCACCACGGGGGAAACAAGCCCTACCAGAGGGTCAGAGTGCTGGCTGGCTGGCTCCTATATGAGTCTAACCTTTGAGGTGGAATTGTATGTGCTGAAATATAAGTAGCCACCTTTCTATATCATTGTCCCTGCATATGTCTAAACATATATGATTTGCTTTCATTTATTCTTTTAACATGTTACTCTCCAAACTGCTTCGCTGTCTGCTGTAGGCTATTGTGAGCTGTCTGTCTCCAATGGAAATGACGCAGTGGAAATATGAAATATTAAGTCCATGTGTACATTAGGCCTACTCTTTAATATTAGTCTCTTAGGGGAACAGTTGATATTTGCTACTACTAAAAATTGTCTTTCCAATTCGGCTGATGACTAAAAACATTGTTAACAGACAAAGCAGTGAGATGTAATTAGCCCTACTCCGGTGATGAGTTCCCCTTGTCCTATGGGTTTGTTTGGTAAAGTAAGTGAGCGACCACGGGACCACTACTGCCCCCTAACGGACAAACGTGGTAGTGCGTCTTTCTTTGTGCACCTATCCTGTCCGGACATATCCTACACAACTCCTCAAATAAAAAAATCGAATCATTACCACATTAGGTTAAATCCTATTTATTTTCCATAGCTAACATAGGTTCAACATTTATGGAAAATTGAAAAAAAATTTACGACTCCAATTTTTTATGACCTATATTTAATAACCAACATTGTTTTTAAAGTGGGACAATTACAGTGATTATTATGGAAATAGAGAAATACGGTGGTTTATTTTCAACCAAGCATTCAAAGCTACTCTGCCGCGGCACGGAGCATCCAGGGGTTGGCCGACAGCGTGTGCCTGGCAGGGCGCGGGGACTGTGGTGCGACATGAACACACACTGACAGCCGTATGGGACAATCAGGCACGGGGGCGGGGAGGCACCGGACGGTGGGTCAGGGCCCGGGGTGGCTACAGGCCACTGGGACAGAAGAGCCATGAGGCAGCCAGGAGACGACAGAATGGGCACAGTCACCATGGAAACACAAGCGGCCCAGGCGAATCATGGCAACTGGTAACTAAGTAACAGGAAACGACGGACGATAGAGGGCCACGCGTCTGGTTAATCAGGGGAGGGGGAGTGGGGGGGGGGGGGGAGTGGGAGGGACAATGGCGAATAGATTAGGGCCAGAGGTCTGGTTCTGGGATGGCCATCCCCACCCCCCTGTGAAAAGTGTGCTCGTTCGGTCTCCACGCGAATTGGATTGACACAGGATTAGTGTCAACATGTGCACAACAGAGGTGCAACCTCCGCCCAGGCCATACCTCTCTCTGCAAATGGGACCTTGAACCACAGAACACCATGATGGGCATGAGAGAATGGAGACGGAGTTCAGCTGCATAGGCAAATTAACCTGCATGCAGTAATATGCGCATGGCTGTGTGTTTGCATGTGTGCAGTGTGTACAATATCTATTGCATCTTTGTGGCCTTGCTGAACTCGCAGCCTGATTAGGCATTTCATTGTTTAACACAATGTGTGTTTTAATTGTGATAAAACTTCACCTGTGAGGTGTATGATACTTGATGTACTTGTTAATGGACTGTTCATGTGTGAATTTGTGGCCTAAAAGGAGACCGAGCTTTAGACAGGAAGCTACAGTTGAAGCCCCAAGGAAGTTCCCCTCAGGAAACACCAGTGAAAACGCACCTCGCAGTTCATTTCCATAAATCTCAAGCTGTACATATATTAGAGAGGCCAGAGGGATTTCCCCACTACTAAGTAAGTGCAGAAGTGAGGAGCTTGTTTGCAACTTGATAATCATAATGGTCCTCAAGATTGAATCACGAAAACAATATAAATAAACAAAGAAAAAAAAACGAATGACTCTCTCTCACTAATGACCACTAACCCAGCCCATTAAATGTGTAGCAAATTATGTTTCTCTTTCTATTACATGCTGCAGGGCGAATACACTTAATTCTACATAAAGGCAGGTAGGCATGCCCTTTGTTGGCAATGACAGAGGTCAAACGTTTTCTGTATGTCTTTACAAGGTTTTCACACACTGCTGCTGGTATTTTGGCCCATTCCTCCATGCAGATCTCCTCTAGAGCAGTGATGTTTTTGGGCCTTCGCTGGGCAACACAGACTTTCAACTCCCTCCAAAGATTTTCTATGGGGTTGAGATCTGGAGACTGGGTAGGCCACTCCAGGACCTTGAAATGCTTCTTACGAAGCCACTCCTTCGTTGCCTCGGATGGTGTGTTTGGGGTCATTGTCATGCTGAAAGACCCAGCCACGTTTCATCTTCAGTGCCCTCGCTGATGGAAGGAGGTTTTCACTCAAAATCTCACGATACATGGCCCCATTCATTCTTTCCGTCACACGGATCACACGTCCTGGTCCCTTTGCAGAAAAACAGCCCCAAAGCATGATGTTTCCACCCCCATGCTTCACTGTAGGTATGGTGTTCTTTGGATGCAACTCAGCATTCTTTCTCCTCCAAACACGACGAGTTGAGTTTTTACCAAAAAGTTCTATTTTGGTTTCATCTGACCATTTGACATTCGAGTCCCAATCCTGTTCTGGATCATCAAATTGCTCTCAAGCAAACTTCAAACGGGCCCGGACATTCACTGGCTTTAGCAGGGGGACACGTCTGGCACTGCAGGATTTGAGTCCCTGGTGGCGTCGTGTGTTAGGGATGGTAGCCTTTGTTACTTTGGTCCCAGCTCTCTGGAGGTCATTCACTAGGTCCCCCCGTGTGGTTCTGGGATTTTTATTCACCGTTCTTGTGATCATTTTGACCCCACAGGGTGAGATCTTGCGTGGAGCCCCAGATCGAGGGAGATTATCAGTGGTCTTGTTGTCTTCCATTTCCTTATAATTGCTCCCACAGTTGATTTCTTCACACCAAGCTGCTTACCTATTGCAGATTCAGACTTCCCAGCCTGGTGCAGGTCTACAATTGTGTTTCTGGTGTCCTTTGGCAGCTCTTTGGTCTTGGCCATAGTGGAGTTTGGAGTGTGACTGTTTGAGGTTGTGGACAGGTGTCTTTTATACTGATAAGGAGTTCAAACAGGTGCCATTAATACAGGTAACGAGTGGAGGACAGAGGAGCCTCTTAAAGAAGAAGTTACAGGTCTGTGACAGCCAGAAATCTTGCTGGTTTGTAGGTGACCAAATACTTATTTTCCACCATAATTTGCAAATAAATTCTTAAAAAATCAGACAATGTGATTTTCTGGATTTCATGTGGTCTCTCATAGCTGAGGTTTACCTATGATGAAAATTACAGGCCTCTCTCGTCTTTTTAAGTGGGAGAACTTGCACAATTGGTGGCTGACTAAATACTTTTTTGCCCCACTGTATATATATCTATACGTATCTATATATCTATATATCTATATCTATATCTATATAGATATACATATATACATATATAGATATAGATATAGATATAGATATAGATATATACATATATATTTGTATATTCCTAATATTAGACTGTTGGAGGATCTTTCATACTTTTAACTCTGAAACAGCTCTCGTAAAATGATATAGATTATCCAGTTGATAAGCAATACACTCTTAAGGCCATCTTTTACTATCAGGGTTAACCTAGCAGCAACCTTTTCAAAAAGTATCATATCCTAAGTATCTTTATTAGGAATCTGTTGATGCAGAACCAATGCTGGTTTCTCGTACCCATCCCATACCCCTGGGTTTGTGTTTGTATGAGGAACATGCCCCCTATTGCCCAAGCACGGTCCAAGTCCCATCCTTCTGTTCCTGATTGGCTGTGACATGTTGGTAGAAACCCCCTGCAGCCAGACTGACAGCCGCTCAGCCACGCTGCTTTTACACATCTGATCATACCTTGCAGCCATTCAAGAAGCATACCCACAATGCACCACACCAGCTACTTAAGTTGTGAATGAGTTTGCTTTTTGAGATAAAGGGCATATCATTTAATTATAACAGTATTACATTGTTCCTGTGATTGTCATATAACATATATTGTTCACATTTTAAACATTGGTTATTACTTTCATTTAAATTCTTATTCCAAAATTCCTGGGTTTGACCAAAACCGAGATCAACATGGACAATTGATGCGTGCTATTTTGTGGTACAGTGAACAGTTGTAAGTGTGAAAGAAAGAGAAAGAATAAGCTTCTTTAGTACTGCAATACTTCTTAAAATAACCTGGACATATCTATAATTAATGCTGAGTGATAGTGATCGCCATAGTGTTATCTATAGAATGACACCCTATAACCTAGATATAGCAACAAATAGAAAATGCTTGCCGGTCAGTACCTCTCACTTTGTTTACTTTGTTCACTATGATGCTTAATACTGTTTAGGTAGATAGTAAAAAAAAACGTAGCCTATGATTTAGGTATGATTGGAGAATTGTTAAGTTTAGGTCAGGGGGAAGTTAAGGTCGGAGTAAGGATATGGGAAAGGTCCATACATGTGTAGCTGAATGAGGTGTGCTGAATTACTGAAAACTGACATAAAGGTATACCATAATTATTAGCAAATACGTTCAACAGTAGATTTTGCTAACATTATTTTCCTATTCATTTGTTACCAATATATGGTCGTTTTCCATTAAATTTTTTTCAAATATCCTGCATTACTTATTACTACTTCAATCAAATCTTAGCCTTAATGCAATGAACTTTTGCCCCTTGTTTGTTCATAATCCATGGATTTATGTGACAGGTCCATTAGTTTTAATTACTAGCTTCTTCTTAGCCATCCATATTCAGATTGTTATACTGTTTCTATATTAGAATGGCAAGAACATGAAGATAAACAGCTGGGAAGAGGTCACTGGCAAAGTGCTACTTATTTGTTTTTATGTGAGAGAGAAAAAATAGTTTGCATAGAGGTAAACATGTATAACTAATTAAATCTAACTGTTTGGAGCATTTGGCGGCCTCTATTGTTTACAGATTGTAGATTTTAAGTATTTTATTAAAATACAATGTAGCATTTATGAGAAATCTGAAATCTAAATTTAGCTATGTAGCACTAGCTTCAAAAGACCACCCAATAAAACAAACGTTTCATTGTATTATTCGGCACATTTACATCCTTTGATTTGCATTTCCGAAGTAATTTGTTTTATGCAAATTCAGTTCCAATAGCCTACCTTTGTTATCGCTGAGGGGCCCAACGTTCATTTTATTTCTCCCATCAACATCTCAACTACCATTTATAGCAACAATTAGGCCAATGTCAAAAATAACTATGGATGGGCTACATTTGAATTTGTTCTGTAAAAGGGACACGTCAAAGAATACATTAAAGTTGAAGAAATTAATGTTCAGAAAGTAATAAGAATTTTCGAAACATAATCCGGTTAATTGGAGGTGACACGTCAAAGAGGATATGGCCCCGTCCACACGGATCCAAGATGGGCGAAACCGATCCGGTTTCGTTTTATGCGGTACAGGAATATCTCCCTAAAGACGGGTTCACTGCAAAACCGCATCGAGCTGTAGATACGCTGTAGTTAATATTCAAGGCGCTGGTTCTCCACAGAAAAAAGTGGAGCGCATCAATCCTGCATATGCGCGCATTAAGGCTGCCTGCATACAAACATTCAGTCAGCAGAAGATTAAACCTTTTAATTTGAGCAGAAATATTTTTTAATGTACAGTTAGTAATTAAATGTATCAAGGAGCTGTATTTAAAGCTACAAAAATAAAACAAATAAAAAATAAAGTAAAAAATTCAACGCAACTCTGACGTCGCCCAGCTGCATGTTAATAATGCTATACTATGATGTCATCGTTTGCGTTTCAGGCGTCCACACGAATCCTATGGGTTTCTATGGAGTTAGAATCATGCCAAAACCCTACACACACACAAAACGTGTTTTACTCACGCAAAATGATTCACACACACACTCAGAAACAGTTGCGCGTACAAAACAAACAAAGTACGGAACTAAAGATCAGAAAGGCGGAAAATTAGTGCCAAATGTCACGTGACTTTTGGCACTAATCTTCCGCCTTTCTGATCCACACACAAATGCATTCCGATCCACGCGCAACTTTTAGTTCCGTACTTGTAGAATTGTTTTGTGCGCGCAACTTTTAGTTCCGTACTTGTAGAATTGTTTTGTACTTGAAGGAATTTTTTTTGTACTTGAAAGATTTTAGTTTGTACTTGAAAGATTTTAGTTTGTACTTGAAGAAATATGTTTCTGAGTGAGTGTGTGAATCATTGTGTGCGTGAGTAAAACACGTTTTGTGTGTGTGTGGATCATTGTGCGTGAGTAAAACACGTTTTGTGTGTGTGTGGGGTTTTGGCATGATTCTAAGGCCTCGTGCCCACTACCTCCGTCAGTTGTCCGTCACCCATTGACTTTGAATGGAGACGGACGCGCAATGCATTGTGGATCCGTCCGTTCAGTTGGAGCGTTCGCCACCGTCAGAAAGTTGAAAAATGTTCAACTTTTCGTCAGCGACGGATCCGTCATCCAATCAGACGCGATGCAAATTTACTGTGACGCGATGGCCTCGTACTGGAAAGGGGAGAGCGCGAGAAGTTAATTTAAAAAATTGGAGCGCGAAGCGATTTGATTGGCTGACGGATGCCTCTGCAAAGACTACTCCCCCATCCGTCAGCCACGCCTTCCCACGTCCGTTGACTGACGGTGCAGTGGGCATGTAGCGTAACTCCATAGGTTTCATCAAAAAATCGGCTCCGTGTGGACGGGGCCTACGCCTCGTGCCCGCTGCACCGTCAGTCAAAGGACGTCGGAAGGCGTGGCTGACGGATGGGGGAGCTTTCCAGGGTCGTCAGAGCCCGATCAGTATCACAGTGCTTAAATTTGCATACGTGATCTGATTGGATGACGGATCCATCGTGGCCGAAAAAGTTGAAAAATGTTCAACTTGATGACAGAGAGCACGGATCCACAATGCATTGTGCGTCCGTCCCCATTCAAAGTCAATGGGGATCAGTCAACGGACGGACGTCAGAAGGTGTGGCTGACGGATGTGGGAGCTTACAGGGTCGTCAGAGCCCGAGTAGTGTCACAGTGCTTAAATTTGCATACACGATGTGATTGGATGACGGATCCGTTGCTGTCGAAAAAGTTGAATTTTTTTTAACTTTTTGACAGAGCATTCTGCGCACGGATCCACAATGCATTGCGTGTCCGTCCCCATTCAAAGTCAATGGGGATCAGCCAACGGACGGAGACAGTGGGCACGAGGCGTTAAGAGTTTCCTTTACCAGCACGCTGAGCTGGACCGATCCTCTCCCGAGATGCACCCTCTTCTGAGAGGGACTGGATCACGCACAAGCCATTTCCCAACCAAAGTATATACAATGGATGTAGCATCCAGTCAGACGCAGACCTCAGATATTCCATCTGCATCCAATTCTCTTGGTTTATGAGCGTCGCCATCTTGTCATAGTTTGACTACGCCCCATTTCTTCTAACCAAAAAAGGGCATTGATGTGACGTCGGGGGGAGGCAGATACGCCCATCTAGGTGACGTACACTGAATTAGCTCGTAGCTCATTCGTTTTTAACGATCGGTTGCTACAGTTGACCGCAGAGCAAGGCATCTTGGCACCGGAATGAACAACAGGAATGAACGCAGTCGAGGTCAAGATGACGGAGATAGCATGCTAATCCTGAAAACTAGCCTCCGAGTCGAGGTGAGGGTCAGCGGCTAGCTGTCACTCAAGAGGCCGCGCCCCCTAATTCACCCCCTCAGTGTTGTCATGGAGATGTGAAATAAACATACTGACTAGATAGTTTTTTTTGGACCAGGCTTTAAATAGTTTTAATAAGACTGTGAAAACGGCCTGTGTAACAAGTGAGTCAATGAAGAATTGTCCACTTTTGGAACCACCTCGTGGTGGCCACCATGTGCTACTGCAATGTTCTACCGGTAGAACTCGCTGTGGTTGGGGCTTGCTCCCGACCATGGACCATGGAAAGAACAGCGGACTTAAACATGACCGCCCAATTATTCCTATAAAAAGTGCTCAATGACGCAGAGGAACATCAAGGAGAGATTTGCTTGCATCATGGGCGCGTAGCCACTCCCTCGTGCATGACGTGGTGGATGCAGAAATATTCTCATTGTTAGATCACTAACAAAATGAAAGAGGTATCTTTTAAGTATACACCGTTACTATCCCTCTAAACTATTTTTGCAAAGATTTAAATTAGATATAGATGTCAATTGCTCATTTTGTAATATGTACCCTGAAGATATGACACATTTATTTTGGAACTGTTCCCATTGAAATCATTTATGGAAAGATATTTGCACTTTTATCACTCTTTTCATTGACCCCAGGTTTTCCCTTTGTATTGAACATGCATTGTTTGGTTTCTTCAATTACACCTCTAGTCAAGCAAACCAAAATTTTATTATAAACCTTATTATTTTATTAGCTAAACGGCATATTCATAAATGTATATACTCGAATCAGAAACCGCTTTTTGTTGTGTTTGAGAATGAATCCAAGCAGTACATGGGGAATATTCTGTTCTAGAAATGGGAAAGCTATTAAAACACTTATTGTGTGTGCTCTTTATAATATTTTTATTTAATTTTATGCTGTATTTTTTATTTTTGTGTCTGTGTTTTGTATGTCTTCCATTTCTGTACCCCCTGGCTGCTGTTGTATTGCTAATGGTCAAAAAAAAACTAGCATTGTTAGCATAATCAGCGAGAGGTCTGAGCGAGCACAGTCGCGTTGTTTACCGACCATGGAAGTATAAGTTAATAACCCCCCAGGATCATTTTCTATATGTGATCTTTAAATTACACTCCTCCTGCAATCTGGACAACAATTAGTATTTAACTATTATTATGCTGGGCCAAAACAACATTTGTTTCACTACGACTCCTTTCGAGCTACCGACTCCTCCTCCTACTGCAAAAAATAAACAAAATGAAGCGCTTGAGGTGGCGTTTTGAAAAGAGAAAACTTACATTTTATTACTACATAGTATTAAGATAATTAAGAGCCTTTGAGTGATATCCAGAATATTTTTCCGGAGACACATGGCTGTTCCCCACTTGTATTGTAGTGAACGGGGATATCTAGCTACTTCAGGGAGCTGTGTTCGAAATCGTTCCCTATTCACTCACTCACTTGTCCCTATATAGGGTTCATGATATAGTGCACTATATAGGGAACGAACAAACGAGGACACTACGCTGAATATTTCTAAACGTCATTCGCGTCAGTAAATGCGCCGGGTATTTATGTGACGCAGACAGATAGGCCCACGTCATGTAAACAAACCGGGCACTCACGAGGAAAGCTGGAGGTTGTATTGATGTTGAATGTTACATTTCCTTTTCTTTTATTAATTTTGAATGCTACATTTTCTATGTTAAATCACAAATAAATTGTTGACATTTCTAAACGAAAGCCGGAGACTTCATCATTAAATGTATTCGTTTTCGCGGTTATTCAGGTTCTTCTTCTGCTCCGGAAAAACACGACCGCATTGCATTGTGGTATACGGGAGTAACACGTAGGGAACATCGTATGTACACTCAAATTTTGGTTATTTTAAGTGCACTATATAGGGCATGAAATTAACCACTGAGAATTCGAACACCACCACAAAATGGCGAGCACCCTATATAGTGCACTATAATACCGGGATAGGGAACGATTTCGAACACAGCTCATGAATCGAGGCACCCGTCCACAGCCCGCTAAAACAGCTGCAATACCAGGCTTTGGCCGCTGAGCACTGGTGGATTGCGGAAGGATGCACTGCTCACGGGGGCCTGCCCCTGTCCATGGCCTGCTCCCTGACCGACCGGCGTCGACCGGCCGGTTGCGATGACGTCAGCGTTGCTTGCTCTCAAATCAAGGAAATGGTTGCTATTACATCTTGCAATATTTTATAACTATTATAAATAACTGCTGAATTGGGTTTTATTGTAATAAATGCACGCATATCATTGACAGCCTACTTGTTGCTGTCTACTGTAGGCCTATTTGAGATGTTGACGGCAAAATATACAATTCATGTTTGGCCTCTCCGATTTAATAGGAAAGCTTGGCACTTATTTGCATAAAAACAAATTAAATCGGCAATGGAAGTCAAATATGTAAAAGTCTCCCATATGGAACCAACATTAATGTGGTGGGGGGGACTAGCCATGCGTTAGCGTTGACTACCTCGGCATTGAACAAATGCCCTCCCTTTCGAATAGATTTAGTTCTCAAACTCGGGTGTCATGAAACATACATTCCTTATCATAGCTACTTTGTTGTATACGGGGAATGGGTTAACCTAGTAATAGTTAGGCACTTCTATGAACATCCTTAGGCCTACTGTACCGACGGCGATATATGTATATTAGCCAAATGTATTGTAAGTCGTATTGGATAATAGCGTCTGCTAATGCCATGAATGTAAATGTAGGCCTACAATAGTGGCCCCGTCGCCATGTTGGACCGTGTTTCATTTTGCTGTGGTTTTCCTTCACTGCGCCATCGCTATTAAAAACGGTCGATACTTTTGGTCGACTTAATGATTTCTAGACTCTCGTCGCACAAACCTAAATAGCATCGCCGTGGCAGCGGTGAAAAATAATTCGATATTAAAGGCGCTCCGGGGGTTCCTAACTCCGTCCAGACAGTTTTACACATTTTCTACGTTCCGTTAAATGTCAACAAAACGCTTTCGTAGTCGATACTACGGGTACAAACTTTATAGGCCTACTATATGTTCGTGTTTTAGTGCTTTACGGTAGACACCTTGTCATACGTTCACTTAAATTGGGATGCTCACCGAAATTGACTAGAACCCCGAATATACCCGCCGAATAGTCTCTTTATGCAACTTTCTCTAACCGAAATTTCTCAATGAACGATTTACAACTAATCTGTGCCGGGGCCGAAGCTAGGTCTTCGACCATGAATTGTTTTACGAAGAGACGAGCCCTTCTGTTCAGAGCGCGTCCAATCCGGAGCCAGCCAACAGCGGGGGGGGACGGGGCGTCACGCGGAGAGACCTATCCAAGGACCGGGCTGCGAACGAGACCGGCGTTGCAGAGTAGTGGACCTCGTCCGCTGCTGAAGAAAGGACAGCTTCTACCCCGGGAGGTGAGTCTGCGCTTTGTAGGTTTAATTCATCCGCACGTTGTTTTTTTTAAAATGTCGTGCGATATCCTGCTCTTATAAAGTAGCCAGCAGTATCCAGTTACTCGAATGATGCGTTTCTTCCGGGTCCTTTTTTAGCAGAACTGTGTCCCACTCTAAGACGTAGACCGAGTCTCCTGCAGGGGTTTGAAGTTGTGTTCTCTGAGACCAGGGTGCACTCTGTTCGGGACACTTTGCAATGGTAGTTTCTTTGTTATCACGTAAAAGGCGAGTGCATTGTCTGTTAACCGTTCAGAGGACGGGCGCGTATCGAGGGTTTGGTACCATATTATAACATTATTACATAAAGCACTAAAAAACGACTGGTAATCCAATAGCTTGTTAGCAGTTTGGTAGCTTTATGACCAAATTGGAATCATTCCAGCTCTCACTATAGAGAGGGCAAGCCGGTTGGGCGAGATTGAAACGGGGATTGTATGCACGGCCGATCGTGTTGCGCAAACAAACCATGTTGCATTTCTTAATATTCTCTTGTTATCTAACCGGGTGGAAAGGCTATGTATGCACATTGCGTTCGCGGCAAAAAACCATCAACCCGCGAGATTTCATGCTTTACATTGAAAAAGGGGAGGAGAAACAGCAGCATGGTTGACTCGAGGAGAAAGTGTAGCAGCATGTAGCCTGGAGCTTTAGTTTAGTTTTGACCATAGCATTCTCCAAGATCCAAGAACATAGCATACTGAAATGGATAAAAATTGATCTGGGGACGGCTTGCAGTTTTTCCTACTGCTACACACTTGGCCAGTTCCAAGTAAAATAAACGGAGAATAGAAGAACCCACCCATTGTGCCCTTCGTGGTAGAGCACTTTCTACTGCCGGTTTATAGTGTAGGCCTACAGCCAGTCATAGAAAAAGAAGAGTTGAGACGCTCGTTGATCTCGCTAGCGGGCTGGTCACGTGGTTCAAGTAAGCCTATATAGTTCCAAAACACGCCGCGCTGTCATTGTCCTTCTATTGGACTGACAAAAGTCATTGTTATATTGAATGGTAAATATAAATGAAAAACACATACCCAATTACTTCTTTGCCTGTTATAGCATTATTGCATATTTGTAAATGTCAGTTTTATATTTGGAGTGGTAGAGGAATACTGAAAACTATGCATAAGTATTACTAAGAAACATTCGTAGCACCACTAGGCCACTGGCTGTAGCGGCTTAACCTTAACTTTTACCTTACTACATCTCTGTTGCTGGTGTTGTGCCCAAAAGTGCTCGTCTGCCAGAATCTGATTTGTGGCCGCCGCGGGAGCACGCACAGCAGCCCGTTGAGCGGTAGCGTTATAAAACGTCTGATATTCGTTCGATGGTTAAACGGTCATAATATGCATATACACACTCAACTGTACGTCCGCAATTATAGTAAAGCAGTGGCGAGCGGTGACTTTTTACTGTGGTCATGCTGAAGTGTCAATACCATGCGCGCCCGTGGGGGGGCATTATATTTTTTAATAAAAAATATAATATGGTTAGTGGAAACAGCTTGTAGTGATCACGTTGGTCCAGAGTACATTTGATCACTATAAGCGGTTGATTACTAAAACCGAATTGTTATTACAGTATTTCACTATTATTTTTTATGGAGAACATCATCTAAATGCCAGTTGTTATAGTTTTTCAATGAGAAAAAAATGTAACGAAAGCGGTCGTCAGCGCGATCCTCTCGTCCAGCTTCCAAACTCACCCGTCTGCACCTCAATCACAGACCACAGCTGGTTTTCCGCACCAGCATTTACAGTAACTCACTGACACCGTCTGAGATCAGTAGCGCGCTGCTGCCGGTGTGTTTTTAAAACGAACTAGGCTAGTAGCGCCGCAGATTTCTCTGCGGCGCTACGGCGCTACTATTTTTGCGCATGCGCGTTGGCAGATAAGCTGCTTCACTGACAGCTTTTTTGCCATTCAAAACGCTCATCTCCAGCAAGCACGGCCTTTAGCAACTGTACTAGTCGGTGTCACAGTGCGCATGCGCGAAACAAGCTGTCAGCTTTCCAGCTTTTCGCAAGCGAAACGGGACAGATTAGGCACGGATTTAACACCAAAACAGTAAAACTAAGGTATTGTATAATTGAACACACTGCCAGATTAATATTTTCAATTATTTTTATTGAAGGGCTTGGGCATGCACTGCATTTATAGCTTATTATGACCGCTCGCCCATGTAGTAAAGGTATGCGTCTTATGAAGTTTAACGTTTGTTACGTAATTATCACAACTGTGGCCAAAAGAAGTGTAGTTTGTAGCGAAATAAGGCAAGGTAATTACGTGATAGACATGTCTCTACAGTATGTGCTTGGTATGTCTGATGCCTTTGTTTAGCCCTGTCTTTGGAAATTATACTATAATGAATGTGATTTATGGGTTTGTTTTCAATAAAGAAATGATCACTTTGGCAATGATCCTCGTGAGTCTGCGTTGTTTTTTATCTGACCTGGGCCCTACGTAGTATTTGCTTCCCATGTTTTGTATATATTATTGTTTATGCCTACTATTAAAATAACAAACAGTTTTTACCTGCCAAAAATTGATTGGAGGCCAAGTTACTGTTAGGTTATTTCTGCCTAAATATGATTGGAGGCCAAGTTACTGTTAGGTTATTTCTGCCTAAATATGACTTGATCTCATTCATGAGCTTCATAATATAAACACTAGAGTTCACAGGACAGTGTGGAACTCTTTTAAAGGACCATTACAACACAAAATGGTCATTTTCACCTGCCAAAAATTGATTGGAGGCCAAATGCAGTTACTGAATGGTTATTTCTGCCTAAATATGACTTGATCTCATTCATGAGCTTCATGTAACTGAAGAGTCACATGAAGACATATCATGGCAGAAAACCATTTTCAGTATAAAATTTGGAGCAGAAATCAATTTTTGGCAAGTAAAAAACTACATTTTATGCGTAAAATTGGCCCTTTACTTCATTTCCAGAGGGTAGGGTAGGGATGCACCGAAATTTCGGCCACCGAAAATTATCGGCCGAAAAGGGCCCAAAAGCGCATTTTCGGTTTCGGGCCGAAATACTTTTATCACCGAAACAACACGGCCGAAACAGAAATTTGTGATGACGCAAACAAAAAGCGCGGCCAGCCCACGCTTGTCTGGATAAGCGCCAATATGTTTGCGGTGTTGACGTTTTTCAATGTTTCTGAGAAAGACCATAACGATTGGCAAAAATTCCAATGCCTTGATTTTAATGAAGTTAGTACACAGTCATAGCCATAAATGCAATGGCACTAGGGTTGCCCCAGTCCGATTGATACACCGGTATTACCGAGTATAAACGGTATGAACTTTGAACCTAGGTCAACCGCAATCTTCTCCGTCAACTCTCCTCTCACACTCGGTGACAGCGTCTGGCAGCGGCCAATTCTCGGTGACAGCGTCTTTCTTATAACGTTCTATATATAATAGTATAATATAATTGTATATATAATATCACGATGGCCGTAGCGCGGGGAGCTCTCTTGGGCTTCACGGGGTTTGTTTACTGGCGTTGCTATGGTTACCAGTCTTGCGCGTTCCAACGCAATATTAGGTAGCCTATCTATTAGGTTTGTGTGTGTATGTATGTATAGCCTATATATATATAAACACACACCTAATAGGCTACCTAATATAAAACAAAAAAGCAACCCTAAATGGTATACTAATAATTGGCATAATTTCTTTCGATGTTTCGGTTTTCGGCCTTGGTTTCCTCATTTTCGGTTTTCGGTTTCGGCCAAGAATTTTCATTTCATTGCATCCCTAGTACAGAGTAAAGGTTAATCTATAATGAGCTACATATTGCTCTGTTGAGTAATAGGAAGTCGTTTTAAGCAAGAAAACACTTTTCAGATCAAATTAATGGCAATAATAATTTTTTTGGCAGGAGAAGGGGCCCATTTTGTGTTGTAATGGTCCTTTAAAAGAGTTCCACACTGTCCTGTGAGCTCTAGTGTTTATATTATGAAGCTCATGAATGAGATAAAGTCAGATTTAGGCAGAAATAACCCTTCAGTGACTGCATTTGCCCTCCAATCAATTTTTGGCAGGTGAAAAAGCCCAGTTTGTGCTGTAATGGTCCTTTAAAAGAGTTTCAAACTGTCTTGTAAGCTCTAGTGTTTATATTATGAAGCTCATGAATGAGATCAAGTCATATTTAGGCCTCCAACTCCAACTTGGCCTCCATCAATTTTTGTTATTTTAATAGTAGGCATAAACAATAATATATACAAAACACATCCAAACATGGGAAGCAAATACTACGTAGGGCCCAAGTCAGATAAAAAAACAACGCAGTCAAGAGGATCATTGCAAAAGTGATCATTTCTTTATTGAAAACACACCCATAAATCACATTCATTATAGTAAAATTTCCAAAGACAGGGCTAAACAAAGGCATCAGACATACCAAGCACATACTGTAGAGACATCACGTAATTGCCTTGCCTTATTTCGCTACAAACTACCCTTCTTTTGGCCACAGTTGTGATAATTACGTAACAAACGTTAAACTTCATAAGACGCATACCTTTGCTATAATTGCGGACGTACAGTTGAGTGTGTATATGCATATTATGACCGTTTAATCTAAAGAATATCAGACGTTTTATAACGCTACCGCTCAACGGGCTGCTGTGCGCGCTCCCGCGGCCACAAATCAGATTTTGGCAGACGATCACTTTTGGGCACGACACCGGAGCCAGGAGTTTTTGGGGAAGTTTTTGGGGAAGTGTTTGAGTGTTTAGAAAAAAAATCTTCTCCACATATATCAGGTTGAGGTTTGTGGAACAAAAAAAAGGTGGTGACAAGTATGGTAGGAATAAGAACAACAAAGCAAACAGTCAGTATGACAAGAACATCAAAGTAGACCAGGAGGAATCAATATTAAAACAAAGTTAGCCATGTGTGGAATGTGATGGAAAAATTAATATGTTGCTACCCTTAAGTCATTTAGGCTTTGTTTTCCATTACGTGTATTTTCTTGCCATCCTGCTACTCCTCAGCGCCATCTATGTGTCAACCTTTGTGCGTGTTCCAACGGTTTATTAGGTTTCTAATAAATCGCTGTCTAATCAATACTTCATTCACTGCCTCTTCCGTGGTCATTACAATATTATGAATAGACTGCGTCGGGTTCTCCGACGTCTCTCCCTCATGGCCTGCTTATAACAGGTTCGAATATTAAGGGCTGCCTAATATTCGTTCGAATTTTGATTTATTTTTTGACATTCGAATTATATTTGAATAACGTAAGTTCTGAGTCAAAGCCTTTTGCTGGAGTGAGTGATGTAGTCAAAATGATAACCCTTGTGCTCTGGTCAGCTTTACCTTTCCCTGAGTCAATCGAAATAGTAACCTTTGTGCTCTGGTCAGCTGTCCCACCTTCCTCAGTGGCATCTAAATGTAAACCCTTTTCTATGGGTAACCGGCCTGCCTTCCTCCATCAATCGTGATGATAACCTCTGTTATGGGGAAAACGGTCACAAGGGATAGGACATCCTTTTGTGCACTCTTCTGCTCGATAAGAACACAGGCAATTCTTTGGCTTGGGTAAATATTACCTAATTTGATTATTGACATCTGCAATGGGAGGAGGATCTGAAACTGTATAAAAATCTCTGACAACCCGTATTCTGGACTCACTCTGCTAGAGGGGAGTCTAATGTATGCATGCATTAGGTTATATATCTTCAAGTATTGTGTTCTTTTTGTATTTAGAAATCTCATCTTTCCTCAACGCAATATCTGTTAAAGGAAATTGCCATGACAACTACAACAAATGTGTGAACAGGTATGCGTGTGTATCTAACTTGAAAAACAAGAACAAAGGGAAGGAAAGGATTGCCTAGAACAGTGGTTGTCAACCTTTTAAAGCCCAAGATCTCTGACCTCAGCTGTGGTGAAAGGCAAGATCTACCTATTGAAGCGTTGAGAGAAAAACACAGCCCAGATTTTACTTCCAACTTTAGGCCTTTTATTTTGCTAATTTTTTTTGAATTACATTGGCTTTGGTCCAACCTTCAACTTGATGCAACCAAGGAAAAGATTTTGTTCATTATACATTGTAACAACAACTACGAAAATCAACTTGGTTAATAATAATAATCACTATTTATAATTTGGTCAGAAGGAAAAACTGTTGCAGTCATGCCACTTACTCAAGTCAGTATGATGGCTGTGACTGAATACTGTCTATTACTACTAACTACTGCTTTGTCGTTATATAGCTACAGACAGCCAGTCTGAGTCTGTTAGGTGTCTGTTTGTGAGGCGGCTCCTGTGCTTTGATTTTATTATTCAATCAGGCATATTTATATTTGTGTATCTTGTCACATATGCGTTATTGAAATGGGCCTGTGCGAATACTGTGGTATTTAGGGTAAAGCATGCGGCACATGGGATGATTGTACCTGTGTTATCCGAGTCTCTCAGTAAACGACACTAAACGCAAACTGCCTCTGTTGTCATCATTGATAACTTTTTTTTTATGCAGTTTTCTATTATTTTTGGGAGCTACAGGGATAGTCTCAAGGATCTACCAGTAGATCGCGATGGTTTGTGACCACTGGCCTAGAAAATAATTTCTCTTGCATACTCAGAGGAATTCTGTCCTGAAATTTAAAAAATGTGGTTGGAGAGAGAGAGAGAGAGAGAGAGAGAGAGAGAGAGAGAGAGAGAGAGAGAGAGAGAGAGAGAGAGAGAGAGAGAGAGAGAGAGAGAGAGAGAGAAGAGAAGAGAGAGAGAGAGAGAGAGAGAGAGAGAGAGAGAGAGAGAGAGAGAGAGAGAGGAAGAGAGAGAGAGAAAGAGATAGAGAGAGAAGAGAGAGAGAGGAGAGAGAGAGAGAGAGAGAGAGAGAGAGAGATCTCGAGAGAGATCGACCGACTTTAACTTTTCCTCAACCACTTATGCCCTCTGACTTTTGAGAATGGGTAAGAGGTCAGAGTTCAAGACCAAACAAGGATCGTGATCAATCGATCGATCCTTGTTTGGTCTTGAAGATCTTTGTTTGGTCTTGAACTCTGACCTCTTACCCATTCTCAAAAGTCAGAGGGCGTAAGTGGTTGAGGAAAAGTTGTCACCCACTCTGTGGTATTCAATGGTGTTATGGTTCATTGGTTACAAATAACATTTTATAGATCAGTGGTCATAGCATGGTTGGCTGTGCAGCGTTTGGATGCTCCAATCGGTCCGAGAAGGGTTACCGAATGTATGGCTTCCCCAAGGACCAAGAGCGCATGAAGAGATGGATGGCAATGGTCAGCCGTCAAAACCTGCAAATGACATGGGCCAGCAACAGTCGAAAAATATGTCATGTAAGTAATGTTCACAGAGGTGACATAGCTTGCTGGCATATCAAATGGCACCATATTTATTATTGTAGAGAATTATGACTTTTCGATGATATTTGAAGTGCAATGGAATCTGATCTTGCAAGCCTACCTACAGGTACACTTTGAAGATGACCAATTCACTGCCACAAAAACAGGAGGAAAGTTGAAGTTGAGGCCAGATGCTTTGCCAACAGTATTCATTCATCGGCCTAAGCCGAAGAGGAGGAAACCAATCCAAATGGACCACACATATAACGCCAAATTAAACTTCGGTATGATACATGCAGCTAACAATATTCCCTATTTCATGTAATTCAAGGATAGACTACACTCCTAATGAGATTAGGACATTATTCATATTAGTACATCCAGCTTCAAAACGACCAGAGGTCAGGGATTCTTTGAGGATTTGTATACAAACTTTAGATCTACAAATTTCTACCTAATTAACCATTGCCAGTAGATAAACTTCTACATTATATTGGTTTCTGATTGTGGTAGATGATTTGATTCATGTTACAGTAATGTTTCGCTTTAATTTCTTTTCTATAGGAGTGTAGCGTACCCTTACATTTGAGATGACAGTAGGTGCAAATGCAAAGGAAAAATACATATTACAGCAACATTACCTTGTTATTGTTAGAGATTGAGGGAGATATGGCGAGAGCAATGAAGGGGACATAACACGAGACAGAGGGAGCGATCAAAAGGGCCACTTTGCCAGGGGCAGGTGATCCAGGGATGTGTGCGCCGACCTCCAGTCAGTTCGGCCACCAATGAAGAAACAACTTTGCCAGCGCCAGGTGCTCCAGGGACCAGACTGCAGGGGACTGATAGGGCTACCGTGGATGACCGAATAAGGCATATCAAAATGGGGAAATGAATAAGAAGGGCAGCAGAGAGGGCTCTTTTACAACAAAAAATAATTAATTTGTTGCTAAGAAAGAGGAGCTATTAAGTTGACCAGAAGTTAACACAAATGTTTTACAGAGACCAAAGTAGAGCCCTTTCACAGGAAAAGAAGACAGGAATACAGTTGGGAAAGGAGACAATTTTAAAAGCACTGGGGGAAAAAACGCTGGCACCACTGGTTAGAAATCCCTCCAACAAATTTTGATTCAACTGCCTAGCATCCACACGCTGTTAAGGAGGATGCAGCATCTAAATCTGGAGCCAGGAGTATTGGGGCAAGTTGAGATGCTGAGGCTGATGGTAGGTGGTATGAGTGAAGTGGATAGAGGGTGTGTGCTCGCCTTAGATGAGATGTCCATTACTCCAGGCATGGAGCTCGATATGGAAACGGGGAGGCTATTTGGCAATATCACACTGCCTGACCACAAAAGACAAGCAACGCGTTCACTGGTGTTTATGCTGGCTGGAGCTACAACACGGAGGAAACCGCCATAGTGGCTTACGACTATAGCCACTAATTGCGCAGGTTACCAGCCCATCATAGTCAGCATTGTTGAAGCGGCGGCATCTATAGGCCTTTGTGTGCTTAACATCCCCACAGACTTGAATAGAGCAATGTGGGGTCCCTTGGGGTGACCTATGACAAGCCATGGATCCAGCATCCTGATGAGCCAAACTAGCACCTCCATTTCATGCCTGGCGTCCTTCCTCTCGCCTCGTTCACCCCTGGAGATAGCTTCACAGCTGGTGTCCAGCTAACAAACGAGAAGGCAATCTATCGTCTACCCAGATAAAAATATATATAATTACGCTGTGCGTAAAAAAAGCGTTGCATATCGCAAACAATTAACACACTGGAAATATGGAACCGTAGACTTATATTGAATATGACTATATTCAAGACCCAGAAATAAAATATTAATGTCATTAACTGTTGTCAGTGGGAAAATAATGCCATTGTATCTTCTCTTTTACAGAAAACTGCAAGATGGCAACCAATGACATCGTGCTTCCCGATGAGAGCCAAGAAAAATGCAGCCGCTATAGCTTGCTGAGATGGCTCAACAACACGCTAAAAGTTAAATTTAATCATGTGTCACAGACATGCTCAGGTAAAACCCATCAATACATTAAAAAAAATGTCCCTTTTTGAATTGGAAATGCCAGTTCAACCTTAACATCTGTGTGTTTTGTTCAGGTGCCACTCACTGCCAGTTCATGCACTGGCTGTTCCCAGGCTCGCTCGACATGAGCCAAGTGAAGCTCCAGGCACAGAACGAGGAGGAATTCAGGCACAACTACAATCTGCTTCAGGAAGCATTTGATAAGAGCGGCATTACCAAGGTTAATACTTATACTTCGTATTGATTCGTAATAAAAACAGAAGATAGTCATTACAATTCTGATCTTCCTTCTTTACTGTGAGATTAGGTTTAAAGGACAACATCAGTATCATTTTGACCTGACCACCAATATCAGAGATGACCTTTGCTTGTGTGCAGTGTATGATTTTTAGAACAAACGATCTTCAGAACAAGCCAAATGTAGTTTTCTCTTGTTGTTGTGTAATAAATTAATTATAGCAGGTTCTTTAAAAATAACACATTAGGCCACATGTATTTAACATTGCATACTGTATACTATGTTTTTTTTCAGGGAATTCCCGTTGGAGAACTGGTCACCGGCTCATTCAAAGCAAACTTCGTCTTCTTGAAGTGGTTCAAGAAATTTTTCGCAGAAAACATCAAAGATATGGACTACGACCCAGTCCAAGCACGAGCTGGTGAAGGAATCTGTCCCGCGCTTATAATGATGAACTCCGCAAAAAGAGGTAGGCCTCGAGTGCTATACCAAAATAACGTATTTTTATTTTTATTTTGTAGTTCATGACTTCCAAAGGAAGCTGCAATATTAAAAGCAGATTTAATTATGGGGCCACAGACTTCTGTTCCTCCAAATACGTTTTAAACCATGTCAGAGTGGCCTTGTTGCTCAATCGATTTCATCCTTATATCATTAATTTGGTCACCTTCTGTTTGTATGAAACATCTAGTCTAGTGCAAGCGCTATACTAGCTGTGAAAAGTAGGATAGTCAAATTAATTGTAAGAATGAGTTCTGAAGACTGAAGCCGTAAAATGTCCATCAGGACTTGGAGTCTATGAAACCAAACAAGCATCAGTTGTGAGCAGAAGGAAACACATGGCTTCTATTGGTTGTTCAATTGAGTAAGCTGGCAAATGGAAACACATAATGTGCCTTATGTTTGTCAAACATTTTTATCATTATGTCTATGCATTTTCAATTAAGTTGTTATTTTTCACTTGGCAGCGAGTTGGAGACTGGAACCTGATGTTGAAGAAACGAAGGCCACCCAAAATTTCCCCTACACCGAGAAGTGGAAGGAGATGTACAGTTGGGCAGAGCCCAGCACTTGTGGAGAGCTCTACGCTTACTGCAGTGTGTGTGGTACAGACTTGTTGACATATCGCAAAGGCATCGCGGATCTAACCCGACACTTTATCACAAACAAACACAAGACAAGGGCCAAAAAAGTCCAACTGGAACTTCAAGCCCCAACAACAGGGCCATTGCCCTGTAGTGAGGTTGTCGTGCAGTTCATAAACAAATACTGTTCGTCAAGCTCCTCTAGTGGAGACCAGGCGTCTAGAGGCTTTGCACGCTATATGCTGGGATTTGATTTTCCCACTGACGTTTTATCGATTTGCAAGCAAACACCGTACTGCTTGTACGTGTACGGAGGGGTGACACTGGAGGAGGCGGCCACCGTGTCTGTGGTTCTCGTTGGCTTCTTCGACACAGAATCTGCTACTCACCATATCAGGCTTCTGGACGTTCTGCCCTCTCCCGCAGAAGAAGCAGGGGAAGAACCAAAGAAAACAGGAGGAGCTGTGGTGGAGGCCATGAAGAGATTTAGCATTCCCTTGATTAACCTATCTGCTGTTTACGTTGATGGCACTGGTGCTTCCGCGGAGCAGATCTGCTCACAGCTCAGGAAGTTTAGTCCAAACCTTGTTGCCTTCGGAGATCTGGATAAGTTGGCGGATGCTGCCTGCCATGCCGCAGTCACGGCCCTCTCTTCCTCGGTTCTGAAGATCATTTCAGAGCTCCATGCATATTTCACGTCCACTTCCATGGAGATTGATTGTTTAAAGGATCTGTTTGCTTCTGAAAGCAATGACAGCAAATCATTTCATCCTAGCAGAGACTGCCTTAAATTTAGTCAGTTAGTCAGGAAGATGCTGGAAATGTGGCCAGATCTGGTTTCCTTCTTCGATTCGTGCAAAAAGGACAATGACAAAGTCCAGCCAATCATTGTCATGCTGCAGGACGCAAACCTCAAGGCAACCTTTAAGTTCCTGGCTTTGGCCCTGAAGCCTCTTGAGGCTTTCCAAAAGCATCTAGAGATGCATGATGGAGATACAAGCGCAGACCTGGTGCGCATCTTACAAGAAGCCAGCAGCTTGTTGCACACCTATGCCGCCAACTTCCTCAATCCGCAGGCTGCAGAGCGCTTCCTTGAGGAGCACGACGCCCGTGTCCTTACAGACAAGACGCTTCACCGGTCAGGAGCCGACCTCGTGGCTGGGAGTTCAGCCGTGGAGGACCTACTGGATGAGCATCTTGCACAGCAGTTCTTGTCATTCTACATGACACTCACAGGTCTCATTGCTAAAGAGGTGCCACTAAGTGACAGGATCCTGAAGAGCATGGCGCAGCTCCTGAACCCTGAGACCAAACTCAAAGTAACAGACACAGCCGTGAAAGAACTGGGAAAGAGGCTGGGAGTCTGCAGCACTGAAGAAGAGGTGAACCAGCTCACCAAAGAGCTTCTGGAGTACCAGCAGAGGGAAGAAGAAGAAGAAGAAGAAGGGGAGGAAGATGGAAAACACCAAGATACATCTGCCATCTCACTGGAGAAGCACTGGGCCGGCGTGCTCCAAAACAGGCCTTCTACCTCCGTCCTCAGGAACCTGGTCTTGAGCCTTCTGTCCTTCCCTTGTCCTCCCCTCGAGGCCGAGATAGTCTATGCTCAGGTGCGTGAATGTCAAAGGAATTTCAATTGGATTTGTCTGTTAAGGAGTCTTATTTGTTATGTGTTGACCCATGCTACATGCTTCTTGTCTTAGGCCGTCGCAAGCGGAGATGCTGTATTGTTTTTTCAAGGCGAAGAGGATTCGATTATGGAGGAGGGTTTGGACAACACTATTTCTGGGGGCACTAGTATCGCCCCTGTCCAGAATGGCATAAAGATGCAGGATGATTGTAGTGTATCAGGTGAGTTCAGAGACTGAGACTGCCTTGGCCTCTGTATATGATCTCGATCTTTGTTGTGATTAGTGATGTTGCAATGGACAGAATGCTCTTTTAATGGTGTAGCTCTATTCTGGACCAAACATCGGACAAAATTGTTTATAAACTATTATTTTCTTTTCCGTTCTGCACCACATGAAAGCTATTGAAAGCTTAGGTGGGCAATTATGGAGAAACAGCCAGAGTAAGCTTGAATTGGATTGTGGAACCCAAAAATGCTTCGTAAATAGATGGCCTACCCTAGAATTAAAGGTACAGTTTGTAGGATTTGAGTGGCATCAAGTGGAACAAACTTTGCAGAATACTCTAAATATAGTGTTTCATTTGTGTATAATCCCATGAAAATATTCAGTTGCATGCAATCTGAAACACCAACGCTAAATGCCATTTAATCCTACACTCTGAACCTTTAATATAGAATTCAATAAAAGTAAAGTTATAAACAATGCCCTTGTTTAGCTGGTCTATACTGAAACAACGCCCTACCAATCAAATTAATGTAAAAGTATTACAATCTAGAGATTATAATTATTAAAGCCTATTAGTGCCTATATTACACCAATCTTTAATATAGTCGACAAGATAACCGTACTTAATATGATTACATTCTGCATAAAAATTATGATTTTGACAGTAATGATGATTTTCTTTTCAGTAATATTCATTCAAAATGAATGCATCAATCTCTGTTTTCTTTTCTTCTACCAGTGAATTACCTTAATGGGACAGTTAAGCCATGCACAGTTCTCCTGAGGAAGCTCATCCGTAAGAAAGATATACTGAGATAATTTAAATAATATCTGTCGCATAATTGAATTGAATTGGACCACACGAGAATGAATACAGAATGTGGTACACCACTAAAATGCCAAAGATGTATCGGTAGTCTCTTTTCTTTCAACTGTCATAAATATTAATGATAATGATGCATATCTTACTGTTAAAGGATTGTTTGTGTTATTTTAATATTTTTTATCACCTAATGAACATTGTAGTTGAAATAATAAGTAAATTATGTAAAACTATCAATAGATGTGTATATATACTAATTTTGGATTTACGTTTAGATTAGTGATTATATTCATCAATGCAAAATGTCCTATGTGCACAATTTAGAGAATATTTTATTTGTTTTCTTCTAAGAACCAAATATTGGGGGTGACAAAGATGGGCTCGTCTCCAGTCAAGAGGTAGGACATCGGTAAACGTAATATGAACATCTTTAGCTTGTTTGAGATTCAAACCCAAGGCTATTTTATAAATATTAGCCACTATGATGGGTCTGAAAATGTATCAGTTTGGAATACATGGGGAGGTTTTGCATGTTTTGGTTTGACACTTAAATCTGGGATATTTCTAATGTCTTAACATTTCTTTGGGAAATCTTCTCTTCTTTATTTCTTTACACTTCCCAAACTAAAACTTTCATCCTCTGAGCCTTTTCGGTGAACTGCATGGTGAGCAACGTTTGTGTGTGTGTGCGTGCGCAAGGGAACAGGGGTGTCGTTCAGAAAGGCTGGCTTGAAACAGTGTGCTCAGGATGCACCCCACCACCTGCGTGGGCATGCTGTGTGTGTGAGTGTAATGAGATGGATTTTCTCTCAGGGGTCCACTAGGGGAGGTAATGGTTGGGAGACCAGCTTGCGGCAGAAGCCCCCGTCCCGCGCAGTGTTTCAGGCCGGCCGGGGCACCTGGGCCAAGCCTGTAGATCTTGATAAGGACAGCCCAAGGGGACGGGAGTCTGAGGATGAGTTGGTAGGTGTACTCACATATCCTACCGGACCAATCCCACTTGACCATCCTCTGATGGTTTCACATGGAAGCACTGTGGTACACGTCATAGCCTTAAGTGTCCCTGTTGGTTACACCGGAATAACCCTGGGCTAACCCTGTGTACCTTACCTGATAGGACTGTTGATAACCAAGCCTGAGTTAGATAATAAGGCCTGCATGCCCTCTTTAATAACATCTCTTTGGCTGGGTGCCTGCTTTCATTCTAAACCACACGGCCATTGGAAGAAAGGGATTGGGTCATTGTATAAAGGCTCACTGTATGCTCTTCAACTCAAACTGTGCCACCTGGTTCTTGGGCTTTCAGGGGAAAGACACTTCACCATCCAGTAGGATTACGCAGAGCGGTCGAAATTTGAGACGGGTCCAAGCCTATCAGGTAAGACAGATATCATCTGATAAACGCAGGCTAAGACCGCCATCTCAATTGAAACTTAGTTAAATGGCTCGATGGATCTGTCGTTAAAGGGACATACGCTTTGTTTTAATTTACTGTTTTTTTATAATGTAACATGCTCATGCAGACCCAAAAAGCATACTTGAACCTGGCATGAAGGGTTCCCAGGAAACCAACCCAGTTACTGGTTGGCGGTGGGCGCATGGCCCTGATTGATAGGAGTGGGAACAGGACTGAGCGGTTCCTTCTTGGCAGGATGGGAAGGGCTTCCTGAGCAGAGAGCTGGTGTGGGGAAGTCTGAAGGGCTTCTCCATGTGGCCCGGGATGGTCGTGCCCTGGAAGACCAAGTCAGCGCCCCCTGGGATGAGACGCGTGGAGTGGTTTGGAGATGGGATGTTCTCGGAGGTAAGAGGGACCTCCTCTGTGTGTGTGTGTGTGTGTGTGTGTGTGTGTGTGTGTGTGTGTGTGTGTGTGTGTGTGTGTGTGTGTGTGTGTGTGTGTGTGTGCACTCGAATCATTGCGGTTTCCTTAGATCTCAGCATGAATCCACATGTTTTTGTGTTGCAGATCCCCTCTTCAGGCCTTTTGCCGTTTCATGCCTTTACTCGCTGCTTCTGCAAAAATTCCTACGCCAGCCTGCCCACGTATAAGGACGCTATCTACCAGATCATTGAGGTAAGAGGGTCTACCTCTTAATGAGAAATATTCATCCATTTGTAGCTCCTTTTTAGGATTGCATCGATCTTTCTGAGAATATTGAGGAATACTTTTCGACCAAAATAATAGTTATACTTATGTACTAAATACTAATCGGTCATTGGTTAATTTCTATTTATCTATAAACTTGACTTTGTGTAAATGCGAAGATTGGGCTTAGGAACCAAGTGGAGGAACCAAAGTTGTTATAACAAAGATGGTTGCTGCCTTAAGATAAATAAAAAAAGAAGAAATAAATAAGATAAATAAAACCTTTTTTTCTTTTTCTAAAAATGAGTTTTTAAAAAAAATTCAAAGCGGTTACTAAGCTGGCTAATGTGAGGTCACCATGCAGGCTGTTTCAATATTTGGGGCCTCGGATGGCAAATGCCCGGTCAGAAGGTCACTCAGGGTACGACCGGCACGTTGCAGTAGGAGCTCAGTGAGGACACTAGGTGCCAGAACACATAGCATGAATAAGTCTTTAGTGAACTTAATCATGGCAGCCTCATTACAGTGCGGGCCTCTAAAACCTGAATGATTATTTTAGAATAAGCCATGTTACTTTAGTGGCCAGAAATTAAGGGGGATGCTTGGATAATAAATGGGGATTTGAAATGGGTCTGTAGTTGATGGGGGGTCAGACCCGGGTTTCTTTAGAAGCCGCCAACCTAGGGCACGTTTAAATGGGGAGTGAACGAAACCAGAGACTATAGCACAATATGTAATGCTGAACGTTAGTGAAGGCTTTACACCGAGCACCTTGTCCGCTCTGCTTCCAGCTGGCCGGGGAGCGCTGCAGGAAGTCGTTTGGAGCAGCGAAGGGAGGCAAGGAGGGCGAGCTCAATCTGATGCTGGACTGGGCCCGCGGGGGATTCCTTCCAAGCGGGCCGGATGGCTTCAGGCCCCCTGGCTGTAAGTGTTCCCTCTGCTGGATGTGTGTTTCGTACCGGGACGTGTCGTCGTGAACTGCCATCGTTCTACAGTTCTGTTTATGTGACCCCCAATTGTCTAATTAGAATATCAGAACCACTTAATTTTTGTGTATTTCTTCCACTGTTTTAGACTCAGCCTCTTTGTGACCCACTTTACCTATTCGATACATAATTGTTCTCTATTCTATTTATTTTAAACACAGATACACAGGCAGATCAGTCAGACAGTGCACAGTCAGACTACAATCCGCCAGCTAAAAGGAAACATGTTAGCAAGGCAAAGGCGATTGCACTGGCAGTCACCTACAACAGAGGTAAGTAGTGACTGTTGGAAGTCCGGAAGTCTTTCTGCTTATATTTAGGTGCACGTTTGTGCGACTATTATTACATTCTTGTTGTTGTTTTTTATTATGATTTATTTTACTTTGCAGAATCAATGATACAGGAAATTGAAGACAAGGGTAAAAAGATTGAAGGTATGCTTGAGTTCCTGTTACAATTTATTATTTTAAGACCTGAAGCATGTATATATCAGGGAAAAAAATTCATCTTTTTGTTTCAGATTTCTGTATGGCTTGTGGATCACCTGAGACAGAAATCTTCCATCCACTGTTTGTTGGCAGTCTCTGTTTGAAGTGCAAGGTAATCAAATATCCGTCATTTAAATTAATAATTTATTCAGCTGACCGCAACCAGCCCCTCTCACTATTTTCTAATGTAATAAATTGTACATATTCAGTTACAAACACTATTTGCTGCTAGTGATGGGTTGAATGCAGAAATCCCATTTGGTTGTACTTTCTTCTTCTGTTGTTGTTACTGTATTAACAAATAACGTTCAAATAATGTTTTGCAGGACAACTTTATGGAGACGCTTTATCGCTACGACGAAGATGGCTACCAGTCGTACTGCACCGTTTGCTGTGGCGGCCTCGAGGTGATTCTCTGCGGCAATGCCAGCTGCTGCAGGTATGTACTGTACTGATGTACGCCCTGCATTCAGTTAATAGTAGTATGGACAAACCAGGACGTGTGTGTAGCCCCCTAACATCGCTGTCCCTTGGATAGAGTTCAACGTCTTCACTGAATGTGGGACATTCAGACTTGATCACACTATGTGTTATTGATAGATCTCTTTCAACGTGTCCTTATTCCTCAGATGTTTCTGCAAGGATTGCCTCAACATCCTAGTGGGCCAGGGGACCTTCGATCAGCTGAAGGACATCGACCCTTGGAGCTGCTACGTATGCAAGCCGTCCGAGTGCGGTGGGAACCTGATGCTGAGGTCCGACTGGAGGCTGAAGGTCCAGGAGTTCTTCGTCAACAACAGTGCACTGGCATTCGTAAGTCATACCTGCCGATTCCTTTCCTTAAAGGGTCTCGGGCGTAGAAGAACTAACACAGCAGCCAGAGATGGAACGCATTGAGGAGACGCCACTGACGATTCAACGGTAGATTAAGTCTGGGAAATGCAAAGAGAAGCTGAGTGGAGCTACGGAACAGAAGCTAAAAAAAGGAAATGACAATCAAAGTGAGGGGCAGCTCCACATGAAATAAATGCAAAGGAAGGGCCAGAGAGAGAGAGAGAGAGGGTCTAGTTTTATTGTCAAAAGGATTGTCATATGTCTTATCCTCTTTTCCTTCACCTCATTGGAAAAAGTCAGCGAGCGATGTTATTGGCTACAAGAGCAGGCTTGAGGCCAGAAGTAATTGGATCATTGTTTTAACCTAGGAACCCCATCGAATGTACCCCTCCATCTCTGCTGACCAGCGCAGACCCATCAGAGTGCTGTCACTATTCGATGGCATTGCAACAGGTGGGTTTGTCCTTCTTTCACGATCGTCAAGGAAACGTTTTACAAATGCATATCAGACTACATTTCCTTCACAGTGAATTTGAATTGAGCATTCACGGGGATATCTATCTTTCTATATACTTAGTCTATTACTTACTCTATGTGTGTGTGTGTGTGTGTGTGTGTGTGTGTGTGTGTGTGTGTGTGTGTGTGTGTGTGTGTGTGTGTGTGTGTGTGTGTGTGTGTGTGTGTGTGTGTGTGTGTGTGTGTGTAAAAACCCGTATCCCATTTCTCTGCTCCTGCAGGTTACCTCGTGCTCAAAGAGCTGGGCATCAAAGTGGAGCGCTACGTGGCTTCAGAGATATGCGGCGATTCCATCGCCGTGGGAATGATCAAACACCAGGGAAAGATCGAATACGTCAGCGACGTGCGCACAATCACAAGGAAAACTGTGAGCACCATTTCCAGACATAGATTTCACAGTCATACCATTGTTTTTGTGTTGGTTAATTATGGAGGATGTCTGTTTGTCAGAGCCTGGTCTCACAGGAATCCGTGAAATGACTACGGACGCTTAACTCAAAATCCGTGGGATCATTACGAAAACACGCCGATTTCCTTAATATGCGCACGGACACAGATCCCCGTTTCACCGAGCGAGTCGACCTAGTCACACAGGGATCCAACCGTTAATCTATTGAATCGTGTCCCAGAGCACGGTTGCACCTTTTTCGTCTTCCACAGAACGGAATGTCAAACCATTCATTTTGGGTTAAGCGCCCGTGGTCGACTCGCTCGGTGAAACGGGGATCTGTGTCCGTGCCCATATTACGGAAATCGGCGTGTTTCCGTAATGATCCCACGGATTTTGAGTTAAGCCTCCGTAGTCATTTCACGGATTCCTGTGAGACCAGGGTAGTTTGTCACTTGACAGATTTAATCGCCAGACCTCGTTGTTAAGGGAATAGCTCATTTTCCAACCACTCACCACGGTCTCTGCTTCCTACCAGCTGGCCGACTGGGGTCCGTTTGACCTGCTGATCGGAGGCAGTCCCTGTAACGATCTGTCCATGGTGAACCCTCTTCGAAAAGGATTGTTTGGTAAGAATTTGACACGCATCTAGTTCAGAGGAAAATAAGGTTCAAATAAGCATTATCTAAATGTTACAGGTTAAATAACTAGCTACCTTCTCATATTTAGATTCAGCCTGAATGATGTCCTGTTTATCATTGTTTGAACAGCAATGCAGTTCAAATGTATCGCACGGAAAGAAAACGATTAGGAATGCTGGGATATCTTATCACCATTACTTTGCTGGGTACTCGATATGTTATGAATATCAATAAATTTGGGGGCAAATTAGCATCATGTTTGAATTTGTTGACAAACCTTGTATGAATTTCCACTTTTCTCTCTCCTGCCTCCCTCCTTCCAGAGGGCACTGGCAGACTGTTTTTTGAGTTCTACCGCATGCTGACCATGATGAGGCCTAAAGAAGATGACGATCGCCCGTTCTTCTGGTTGTTTGAGAATGTGGTGTTCATGGGTGCCAATGACAAGTCAGATATCTGCAGATTCCTTGAGGTGTGTGTTCGTGGGAACCTGCAAACCGTGTCAATTTTTATTCTAAGGCAATAGATTGTTTTCAGTTTTTTATGTATTTTCTTTTTCTCCCGTTTTCCAGTGTAACCCCATTCTTATTGACGCAGTGAAAGTCAGTCCTGCGCACAGAGCTCGCTATTTCTGGGGAAACGTCCCTGGCATGCACAGGTACATAGAAATGAATACCATAATTGCATTTTTCCAAACAAATTCCTGTAAAAGTGGAAGTCAAACGTTGTAGGGAATCCAGTTACTTTGGATTATTCAGGACATAAAGTCTATATCTAATAACATTCTCTCTTACTCACTCTCTTCCTTTGTGTCTTCAGGCCTCTTGCAACATCTCTAGATGACAAAGTTGGCCTTCAGGATTGTTTGGAAGTGGGACGCACAGCGAAGGTAAAAGAACATCAGGATTCACTTGATAATATAATATAATAGTCATAATAACGTTTAAGAACTTTTCTTGAAAATGTTGAATTATGAAACCTTATTCCCATTTGTCCTTCCCTGTTCCTGTAGTTTGAGAAAGTCCGCACCATCACAACAAAATCCAACTCCATAAGGCAGGGAAAGGATGGTCCTCTTCCGGTGGACATGAACGGGAAAGAGGACTACCTCTGGTGTACCGAGATGGAGCAGTAAGTCTTTCCAGACAATCAATGACGATCAACAATAAGAGAATAGGGTTTCACTTCAACCACAAGAGCATTTGTTGTCGAACACCGGAGAATTGCTTTGATTGATATTCTGCGCACATCTAATGAGTCAATGTACGAGCTTAAATCGATTGAATCTATCGTTAATATTCCCTTAATTGTTTGTATGTTTCGTTTTTGTGTTGTTGCAGAATCTTCGGCTTCCCTAAACACTACACAGACGTGAACAACATGGGCCGGTGCCAGAGGCAGAGGGTCCTGGGTCGCTCCTGGAGCGTCCCGGTCATCCGCCACCTCTTCGCCCCGCTGAAGGACTATTTTGAATGTGAATCAGGACAGTAAACTGCAGGCACGATGTGGTAAAACTGCTGTTCTGTCCCCCATGTTTTTAAACATCCATACAGAGATTCTCTTTTTTAATACTTTCACAATGAAATGCTTACTTTTTATTCAATGATTTATTTTATTGTCGAACTTGGGAGACCCTATTTACAGGAATCAGATTTGTCAGTGGCTGATCATGGATGATGCTTTTACATTCAAGCAATGGTGCTGTGCTGAATCCAAACTGTAACACAATGTTCTACCTCGTATTTTTGACCACAGCCTTTTAGTTTTTTTGAACCTGTATTTAATTGATGTATGAAGGGGTTGAACTGGTATTTTTATTAGGATTAGGAGTTATGTCTATGTGTTAATCTCGTGATAGCATAATAAAGGGCTGTTAGATTTAAACTGTGCTACTAAACTAGTTTTAGAACGTCGCAGCCCGTCTCGTCGCAAGGAGTTGCGAGTTGCAAGGCGTTGCAAGGTGAATCTTTGGTCTGAACTGGGCTTTAACATGACATAGCAGTTAGGTATCTTAAATAATTAACTCTTCATTAGCTTTTTTTTTATAAATGAATCTTCTGACTGTGTTCACACCAAAAGCTAACCACATTTTCTACCCACATACGCATTTGAGTTTGATCGTGCAATAGGCGCAGAATGCTGCAGAGGAGGATCTCTGGTGAACCCCAATGTTCCTCTCCACCAATTCATTCTTACCTATGGCCGAGATATCCGCCATTGCAAGTCTTTATCTGTAGTGCAAGTACCGGCGTCTATGGTTTCATAATATTGTCATTTTGTAATGAACAATTTCTCAAAGTTCTCTTTAAACGTCCGAACTAATCATGTTGTTATTAATTATGGTGCTGAGGACTTGGATGTGTTCTAGTAGCAAATATGCCACTGAGTCATTTTAACATTTTGTAAAAAAAAAAAAAGTGTTGGTTGTTTGCCTTTTATAATACCAAGATGCACACTGATGTCCAATAGTATGTTTTATTGTTCTTTGGTTTCACTTTTGTTTTAATTTTTGACCGAAGAATTCTATGAAAAGAATATTGTCAATTTGAATGACCCATGGTGCTATACAATATACCTTTCACACTATCTGTGTCTGTGTTTGATTCAGCTCACTTGTTCCCGCAGTACCTATTCCCTCCATGGGGAACATTGCATAGTAGACCTTTAGGAGGGCCTGTTCATTGTGAAGAACTGGTTCTTACTAAGGCTAAATGGTAAGAGACAACGAGGAAACAGCTTAAAAGATAACTATTATGGTAAAACATAGTAACAGAGTGAAATAAGTTGACCTAAAGGTCAGGCTTGAGAGGGAACACTGAACTTGGAATACTGTGTGCATTGTTCGATTCTGTCAAAGGTTGAAGCTTCACCTAAATGGGAAGCCTCTCCTGATTGGTTCATGTGGGTATACGCTATCTGGTTTATCCAATTGTGTTAGTGGGGGAACTCCTTGCGTAGTTAATTTTGGTTGATATAGATACTGTCCCCTGGTATGGGCAGGGAGCGCTGTACCGGAACCTTGGCACGTATAGGAGGTATAGGTCAAGGTCTCTATTGGAGAGTTGGCATCAAATCTTTTTCATTGTGAATGTGAGTAAATGGTTTAAGCCGTTAACAGGTAAACATAACTATCTCAATAAGGGTAAACACCCCAAACGTGTTTCATCCTCATGCAGATGGGAGGTGTGTGTGTGTGACACAAACGTAGGGATAGGGTCCAGGCCAGTCCATGACCTGGACCTTGAGTGATTCTGCAGAGCATCCCAACGAAGGACCACAACGCCCCTGCTGCATATGGCCAAGTGGAGGCTGACATGGCCTCCCCTCGTAGTACCGACTCGGTGGCAACCCGTCTTGTAGGGCTAGCAGGGCTCACCATGTGGAGTGAACTCTGACTGTAAACCAGCTTCCTACCGCTGGCCGTCTGTGGGCTGGTCCTCAGCGCACTCTCTCTCTTATTAGTCGGGCTCCAGAATGCCTCGCTCATTCTGGTCATTGGTAACCCAATTAGGCTCTCCGTTAGCTCAGGAAGGGATGGGTGTGGAGACCAGGCTGGGGCCCCATGGTACCCAGACGTACCCAGGGTCCGATCCCGTTTACCCGGGCGGCGGTTGAGGTGGCAGCTAGGATCTTGCCTGGTCCCTTGACCTTTGGCGGGGCCCACCTCTGTTTGAAGATGCGAACAAAGACCAAGTCGTCCAACGTGAGTTCTGGTCCCCTGGGGTGTGGCTGCCTGCCTGCCCCTGTTTAAGCACATACTGATGGACAGACACTGTAGAGGCCCTTTATATATGCAGCTAGCTCATCTTCTAGTCACTCTATGGCTGGTCCCTCCATCTGGGGCCTTATATAAGGAGCAGGCATGGGTCTCCTGTTAGCATTTTTTGTGGACTCCCAATGGGTTGTCCTCATTATTGAGCACTTCATGCTCATCAGGACTAAAGGCAGTGCTGCTTCCCATGTTGGTTTAGTCTCTTGACATTTTAGTCTCTTGATTTGATGGTGCCATTACCCCTCTCTACTAATCCTGCAGACTCTACTTATTCCATCGGTTGTCTCCTTCTATCTCGCTTGCATTCCTTTGTGTTCATCTTCTACTTTCTTCCTACATGTCTGATAATCTTTATTCTGACTTTTCATTGCCTTTCCAAGTCTCTTCTTTCTTTATATCTTAGTTTTATCATACAGCTTATGTCGCACCTTGGAGGTTGCTTCTTGTGATTGATTGATTCTTGTGTCAGTAACCGTTTTAACTGAATCTTGAGTCCAAGTGTGTCGTGTTTGTGAGCATTTGCTCACTCAATCTTCTGAGATCCTTTGCCTTGTAACTACATCATCATGAAGTGGCCTAAAGCTATATTTAGAGAGTTAAAGTTACTGCCAAGTTTGAATTGATGTCAGCAAATGCAAAATAAAAAGAAAGCTTGTACAAGGGGTTAAACTTATCCCCACTTACATAGCCTGTCCCATGTGGAAAAGCACCTTTAAGAGCTTTAATCTCCAAATGTATGTAGGCACGCACTGACCAAACATACACAGATAAAATGTTTATCAATTTGTGTACAATTCTTATTCATAAAATAACTGACGGTAACCTTGATGATACCATTGATAAATTAAATGCTGTGTTCATATCCATTTTTCTGACTAACTTCTTAGTTAATTCTTAAGCAGATGTCAGTTTTTCTTGCTTTAACGTGCAGCAACCAGGTTGTATCTCATCCACAGCAGCCTATAATATAAACAATGACCTGGTTCCTTGCTGAGGAAGTATCCTGAGAAGATAGAGAGTAGGTCAAAATGGGAGGCCTGGTTCAGGTAGACACGACGTCTCGGGGCTTGTGTGAATGCTGTCACACTGTACATTGCCTCTCTTTGAAAAAGTGGTGTCTAAACATTATATCCAATGTTTCACCAACACTGCAATAGATTACAGTACCAACAGTGATATACTCCATCTCTCCAAAAAACACAATAGATGTTTAAGATCAAAACAAAATACTTGTTATGTAATAGTATTCACATATTGGTGTATCATAAGAGTTACCACAATTAAATAGTTGCTCAAAGTCATATTTTAGGGTTTCTATGTTTTTAATTTGTCATTTTATTTGTATCCTTTATTTGTCCACATTGAGTCAATTCCCTTTTTGCCAGTAAATTATTTCTAACTATAAACAAATCTTCCCTTAAGCTTCGTAACATCTCTTGCCTACAACAACTCTTTCTTTTTAAGGTTCACTCACTTTGTTAGGAGCAACACACCCTCGACTCTAATTACATGAACATCATTGTGTAGAGCAGTTAAATTAAAAAAAAGAAAAAAAGTTTTAATATTGTCCTTAGTTTATTGTGAGATTTTTGTTCATTACCATGAATGACAACTGCACACATAGAAAGACAACAAAATTGATACCTCATTAAACAGGACTATCTGATTATTTAGAGCCAACAACCAATTGTAATAGGATTGTTTTTTGGTAAAAAAAAATAAAAAATGTTTTGGAATAGATTATAGTGGACAACATTATATTGAACCTTATTTGCACCTGAAATTATTGTGTATTCTGCCAATTGTAGCATGGGAGTCACCCCTTTTTCTCAGTGAACCTGGCAAGAAGTTTGGCCTTTACATTGTGGAGGAGAAATGGTTCTTACTTAGGTTAAATGGAAAGAGACAATACAGAGGAAACATCTTAAGATAAAGATTTAGTTTATATGGTAAAACAACGTAGTAACTGAATAAAAATAAGTGAACCTAAGGTCAGTCTTGAGAGTCAACACTGAACATTAGAGACTATCGTACTGCCTGCGTCGTATTATTCTCACAACGTTGAAAGCTCCGCCTAAATTCGAAGCTTCTCCTGATTGGCTCTTGTGGGCATACGATTCATGGGCGTGGGTGGGGGGGAACTCCATGGTTTCCATGGATACTATCTTCTCGCTGTCACTTGTCGCTCTACTAGGTCCTTGTTACGGTTGACAAGGAACAGCGAGTCTGTTCTATGCGTCACGTCAAACATCCTCTGGTTTCCCCAGACCATGACCATATTAAGTGACGCGCTGGACCACTAGATGGTGTTTTATGTCATAGCAAGTCGGTTGAATGGCAGACTTGTGATGTATTCTGCGCTTCTGAGGTACCAGCCCTATTGAATCCGCTATAATAAAAGAAAAAGGGTGCGGCTCAGATGTACCCTTATTCTACGGTGCATTGTGGGTATGAGGAACTAGATTTGTTCACTTATGTATGAGGACACTATATAGCGCAGAAATTGAATAAATTCCAACATAGCCGGGGACATGTGAACAGGGTTGTCGAGTCAATGGCATCTTTGAAAGACCTCTGTTTGATCACTAGCTGGAAATAGGCTACTGGGCTTAACATGTGAAGAGATGTCGGATGATCGTGTTGGTCTTTATAAATAAAGTCGTTGTGTAATCTCTTTATTTATTGTGCTTGTGGTTCATTGTAATGGACAAACACCATATATGGTTCCTTGGGGGCAGTTTCCAAAAAAATAAGGTCGGATATTAATCTCGTTCCAAGGAGTCCTCACGAAGCACTTTCTGTGAAGGGATGTTCCCAATGATCGTTATTGGTTAGCGGTGGGAGGGCGGGACCTCCGGTAGAGGGATATCAATTTCCTTTTTAAATGTTTTGGGTATATTGCTTTTTCAAAAATGTCTGTACCTAGGCTATATTCATTTTCCTCGTCGCTGTGATTCTTGTCAACTTCAAATATTCTCGCTCCGATGACTGTTAACCTGGGAACACAGTTCACAGGAAGATACCGGAATGTGCGTTGCAATGGACCGGGATAACGCTACAATTCATGATCCTCTCCGACCCTAACAGGGTTTTTATATTAAAATACGACGACCCACGTGCTTCTCGTCTATTTAAACAATTCGAGCGTCGCCCACAGGTTTAATATATTAATGAACTAGGAGCTAGACGACAGTCCAGAAGTTTCCACTCACCTGATTTTCCCTAAGCACTGTAGGCCTACTAGTGTGTTGATATAGACGCTGCGCATTGAAACTGTTGAGTTGTTGGAGCCATAGGAATATAGTGAGCGTTGAACCGAGTAAGTACAAGAATGTTTTTCATGCTTTTACAGAACTGCGTAGAGCAGAGGAAGGAGCTACTCCGTGAGCTCGTCGTATACGATGTTCACGATCGTTCAATAATGTAGTGGAACACTCGCGCGTTATATATGGAGCGACGGGTATTGCACTCGATCGGATCGAAAAGCTAGTGTCCGTGTCAAACACTATTCAGAAAATATTTGTAGTAGGCCTAAATGCGGATGTCATCCTGAATTGTATTAATTCTCCACATCTTGTGCTTTCCATCACCTGTAGAATTCCCAGATGGCTGTTAACGTTTTCTCAACATCTCTGAACAACGATAACATGAGTCGACATGATCTGCTGTCTTGGGTCAACGTGTCTTTACAGATGAACTACTCCAAGATTGAGCATTTGTGTTCAGGTGCGAAAATACAGTTTTACACAGAAGCCATAATATGCACTGGATTTGTTGTAATTTGGATATGTTTTGTATTTGCAAAGTAATCTAGCCTACTGACTTGCCCTACAGGTGCAGCTTATTGCCAATTCATGGATGTGCTGTTCGCTGGATGCCTTCCCCTAAAAAGGGTGAAATTCAACGCCAAACTGGAACACGAGTACTTACAGAATTTTAAAATTCTACAAAACAGCTTTAAAAAGGCTGGAGTTGAGAAGGTAAGATTTTAGCCTTTGGGATTTTGTATTATTTACCGTTAAGACCAACGGGTACTTTCATTCTTGGATCTTTTATACCCACTTTCTAAGATAATTCCTGTAGACAGACTGATTAAAGGAAAATTCCAGGAAAACTTTGAATTTGTTCAGTGGTTCAAGAAGTTTTTTGAAGCAAACTATGATCAGAGGGATTATGACCCAGTGGCGGCACGTCACGGACAGGAGACGTCTGCGTTTACCTCAGCATCCAATACTCCCGCTAAAGCCAAGGCCACAGCTCGTGAGAATTGCATATTTTGTATACAATTCATATTCATATGTATTTATCATTACCTGTGTCCTATTTCTAAATATTTCTGATTGGTTTACTTTAGAAAATGTCATTCAACCTGCTGACAGACCGGCTTGTCGTGTTGGTAAAGTAATTTATTAAGCGGTCCTAAGATTGGCACTTGGGGGATGTGGGAGACACAGGGTTGTATCTGTTCCTGAACCATCTCTTGTAGATTGGCTGACTACTAATGATGTACTGGTAATGTCCTCACTGGTCGTAGTAGATGATCCTAACAGAAGCGCAATGGGTGCTTCATTTCCAATTTCCTATTGTTGAGATGGTTCCTTGTGTGACATTAGGAATAACTTTTTTGTTGCACCTAACATCTAAGCAGCCCCAAGGGCAGGCCCTGCCAAAGCGATGCAGACTGTTCCCTCAAAGAAATCTGGAGCAGGAGATGCGATTGGAGCACTTACTAATGAAGTGAGTAGTTGATCATGTTGTCCGTGGAGAATGTCTGATGGCAATTCAAATGATCAGTTGATGTTCAGTCTAATCACGTTCACTGTATATGATGGACTTGAGGATTTGCTTGATCGTAAGGTTCTAACCCCTCAGGTTAGTGAGCTAACATTGCACAAGACTACAGCCGAGAAAGAATTAAACTTTTACCTTGGAAAGCTGAGGACTATTGAGCTCATCTGCCAAGATAAGGAGACGGAAGGAGGAGCAGACCCTACTCTACAGAGGATTCTGGAAATACTTTATGCAACAGATGTAAGCAACCCGTCAACATGGGCATGCATCCCATGATATCAGCTATGGCTTATCCTGGCAGGATCCTGCTAACTGGATGTGTATCTCCCCATAGGACGGCTTTGTCGTGACGGAGGGTGAAAATGGAGACGGGGGACAAGAGGAGTTCTGATTGGAAAATGGGAGGGAGTCTAATTTTTGATCAAAAACATTTTTAACATGCACTTTGCCTTATTTTGTCAACAGGTTACTTTATAAATGCATCGGAAATCACCATTGACCCTTTACAGTAATGATCAAGCAGCACAGGATTTGTTGTTGCTTCTTTTCTTGTATGATGGGCAGTGGATTCTGCTTTGTATTAGGGCTGCTCGACTGTCGAAATGATAATCACGATTATTTAAATTGATATCATAATCATGATTAATAAAGACGATTATTCATTGGTTTTGTATTGAGAACAAGCATTTATTGAACTTTTAACACTGGTATTTCTTTTTAACATGATACGTTTGAACTGAAATACAAGAAAAATGCAAATAAAGAGAAATATATTAATAAAATGAATTAAATATGTAAAAATATACAGACACTATCCAAGACTTGAAGTACTATACATTAAAACAAAATTACTCTTCACCATTTAAAAAAAACTATGCTCCAACTATGCGTGTAATGCACTTGCTACAACAACCTTGCCTATACTGCAAAAACACTAGTTCTAATCAGTATGTCAATGATAAAAGTTACACGTTAACTGTATTGAGGTAGAGGCACCCTCTTGGCCAAAATGGAGTGAACAAGAATAAACTGACACTGACAAATCAGCTTTGCAACCCCTAAAGGTTTTTTTAGCCAGGAACACCATTCTGTTCACTTGGTCTGGTTGCAGGGATGAGCGCAGGCAGGTGACTACATTACCACTTGTACTGAAAACCCTCCCTGACGAGGCACTTATGGCTGGAATGCAAATATATTTCCCTGCCAGGTTGGAGAGCCCTGGGTAGAAATTCGGGGACATCTTCCACCACTCCAGGGGGTCTGCCTCAGTGGCCAGTGTCCCTGCCCAGAGGTAGGGCTGTAGCTCAGAAGCTATGGCCTTGTCCTGGTCTGGTTGCACACATGCACAGCAGCGGATCTTTGAGCTGTGCCTTCAGTGACCGGCTTGAAGAAGCTGCCCAGGGCGTTCTTCTTTGGTGCACCACCAGCGGCGGCATCAGTCATCAGCAGGAGTCACTGCTCTCTCAGGGGCCTTCTCCTGGGAATAGGAGGGGGAGAATATTGTGAAGAGAAATTATTGACATGTTTAATCTGACTAAATGGTTATGGGTATTCACAACTAGAAATAATAAAATATAACTTATCATTATAATGATTTTTTATTTATTTTATAATTATAATTACCATGACAGTCTTCATCTCAGAAGCACTGCAGCCTCATCCAGCCAGTTCAGCTGCCAGCTTCATATTTGAGGCATTGTCTGTTGTGATACAGACTTGTCTTTCCTCGGTCAAGTCCCATGCATCGCTTGCCTCAGGCCCTCGGCTATATTTAATTAACCCTGTGTGGTCTTCGGGGAAAAAACTGTTTGGAGACAATTCGTCTTCATGGTGAAATTAGCGTCGATGTAAAGTAGCGTGAGGCTTATATATGGCTCCATGAAGCGACTTGACCATAGGTCCGTTGTGGTGGAAAAATGTAATGCTGTTGACCATTCTCTTGCAACTTTTCCGCGACATTCGTCATAAAGGGCAGGCAGCGCAATTCTGCTGATATGGTGTAGGCCTACCGCGTGTCTTGGTCGCTAACGGTGCTGATAGGGCAAATGTCTTTGAAAATCTTGTATGCGATTGCATCCGTTATTTCTTTATGCCTGCGGAAGCTGGGTGGATATGAGGACTGTGTTGCGTTGGCAAGAGTCGGGGAGCTTTTCATTTTTTCCTTCATTGCTTGGTCATCATGTATTCCTGTGTGCAGACTTTAAGTGGTTAAATAGATTGGTCGTATTTGCTTGAGGTGCAGACACGGTCGAGAGACATATCTTGCACAATATCTTCGTTTGTTCAGTCAGACTCCTCAAAACCAAAGTGTTTCCACACCACCGAATTCGTTTTACCTTTCTTCTTCCCGACCAAAGGCTGCCGCTTTCTGCTCTCTTCGCCGTCTCTTCTAAATGTTTTGTAAGCGCAACTTTTCAGGCGGGGGCGGGGCGCACAGGTGGGAGAAAGAAGGGTTCGCTCCATTTACCCCACAAGACACGGCGGGCGGCAGAATGATCGTTTTATTACGATTATCTTGTTTTAATGATCGAGGGAAGCCAAAATCGTAATCGAAATTCAATTAATCGCCCAGCCCTACTTTGTATTCTTAAAAATGCTGAATTGTGCCTTTTCTGATATCGTGATGTATCTAGCCAAGATATACTTTGCGCTGTAAACCAGTGTCAAATGAGTTATAAATCAAAACAAATCTGGAAATGAGATGATGCTAATTAAAGATAAATGTATTTAAATTGTGTTATTCAATCTGTTGCTCTCTGTGCCTATGCAGTGCATCATATTTGAATATCTGAAGGCTGCTGGAATGTATGCAGAGTTGAAGGGAAAAGTCTTTGCTAAATATAACCTGTGTGGAAAGTCATTATTGCACCGTCCACCCCTCTTGTCCAAATTAATGTTTGGGCAGGAAGTTTTGTACTTTTATTTTCTCGGAAATACTGAAACAAGCCAGTTCAAAATATTGTGCCAAACTAGCTCAGTGTGAAAAACAGTGCGTAGGCCTATACAAGTAGTCAAACGGTAGCCTATCTAAACGTTAGCGTTATTATACATTCCTGGAAATGTATATCCCAATTATCAAAAGTAAGCCATATTTATGTAATTGTTATTGCCATGTATAACCGGTTCCGCAAATTTCCCATGGTTTCAATACTCTTTCCATTTGAGAAGGGGTTGGGTTATGGTTACTTGGCGTAATGTCCAGATGCGTCCCTTGCCCAGGGACTGTCTCTCCCGCCTGAACTAGTCTAATTACTTCCTTGAACGAAAGTATCTTGGCCTCTGTTTCTTCACTGTCATTTGTGCTCGTCTCTTCACTGTCACTCCTGCTGGTGCCAGGTACTGACTTGAGAGCATTGTATTCTGGGTTTCAACCTCCCGAGGGTCACCGCCGCTCCGCTGTTTGAACCCTGCAGAGTCGATGGGCTCAACGAACCTGGCAATAAATAACAAGGTTAATTTAGTGCTTTATCCAACACACAATCGCTCAGACAGAACTAGAAGCGCGTCCAGTTTAAAATCACGAATCAGGTCATGGCTGAGATTTAAAAACCAGACTCTCCTGGGACCAATGTATCACTCAACAACTCTATTTTAAACATCTTTACTTGTACTGACAATAGTTGTGTACGTTTTGAGTTAACTGGAATGATTTTGGGTCACTTAACTGAGAAAACATACCGGTTATAATAAAATAATTTCATCTCCAGCCCAGGTGCTCCGTGGCCACAGGTGCTGGACCCGTCCACCAACAACAACCCGTTAAGGAACCTTTGATCCGTCTCGAAGTCGTATGAGTTAAACCTTTGGTAAACCTCCTCCATCACTCTAGTAGTACAACGACCACTAACTGGTAGCTTGGTTATATAGTTGCTTTTAAAAAGAGCCCATAATAATCGAAATGCTTTATGACAACAACCCCAGTTTCTACTCCAAATGCTGTCGACAAATGTGAACTATTGCAACCAACAAATAACAACAAGAAGGGCCCACAGCTGAACACTTTGACCACAGCTCCCCACGCGGGCTGTTGTGGTTGTGTGCCATTTAAAAGCAAATTCAGTTTATGTCTTTGTTCTATCGAATCTATATCAGCATATGTACACATTCATGAAAACGGATGTTTCATCTCAATTGTGTGTTTGAATGTAACCGTTTTAAATTGTAGGACTATGTTAACTATGTTAATGCATACAATTACATCCATTAGAATCTATAGGGTAAAATTAATGCTCTGTCGGAGGCCTACTGCATGGTCTGGCATTTGTTGGACTGGACCTGCCCTTGATCTCTGTCGGCCGTCTGCCTGCCGCAAAAGGAGGAACCCTAAGCACAACAACAAAGTGCTACGATTTTTCGTCAATTGTGTATGAAGTCTCATAAATAGGCACAATGTAGGCCTAGTGGCAAGGCAGGATGTTCAGCTACTTGTGTACTACATAAAAATAAAAAGGCTGAATCTGCATATAGTTAGGGTTTCTGGATTTAAAAAAATATATTAATGTTTAATGTGCGAACATAGTTTAAATTGATATAGAACTCATAGAGATAAATTGATATAATATTATGTAAATGTGGTAGGTGTGTCTTCCCCTGGTGAAAATAAATACACAGCAACTAATGTATTATTAGGATTAGTGTATTAGCTTTTTTTCTTTTAAATTTCCGTTTAAGTTTAGAGTGAACTGAAAAAAAGTATATTTAAAAAGCTTGATAATCAAATAAAATAATCTTAAATTGCACATCAATAAAATACAAATGCGTATGTCAGAATAAGCCACAATATCTATGGTCCTTCTACACATCAGCACAATCTTCCTCTCTGTATGTTTATTATTCACAAAAGAGTACACATGAATTCATATCAAGTCAGTCAACACAGAGACTCTAGACTTTCTCTTTTAAACTGTCATCCAATCACATCAAACACTAATATCTGGAATTAAAGTCGTTGAGTTCTAAAATTCCATGTATAGTCTGGATTCAGATCAGATGACGGCTGAAATCCCGGCGGCCCATCCTCCCTGTCACTCCAAGCTGGGGTCCATGGGCTGTCTGTTGCAGAGTATTTTTGTCACTGGGGCTTGCCCGGATTCAAGGTTTGCCGTTGGGGACGGGCGAAGCAGAACGTCAGGGTACTGCCGGAGCTGCAGTCATAGTTTCCTTCCTATTGAATAACAACGGTAAAGAGTATGAAATCAAGCAGGTAGATAAGAGAAATGGGTGGATAAGAAGTATAGGGGTCATATGTAACTTCGTATCATCATTTAGACGGCCCTCTACGAGACCGGTCTACACGGTATGTACATGAAGACCTACCTCTGCTGTGACACTGCTCGAGCTGCTGTCCCTGGCCATGGCCCCTCTTATCGCCGGGTTCTGACCGCTCCCTTTCTCCTCTCCCTGCTTCATGAACCTCTTGTTGACGATCCTGGTGACGCTGTCATTCCTGTGTAGCGGAACGGCAGGGGGCCTTGTAGGAATGCGCTCCAGGTTCTTCAGTTCAGTCTTCCCCTTTGGCCCAGCTCCTGGTGCAGGCTTCTCTGCCCGCCCGCTTACTTTGCGCAAGAACTCGGTGACCAGGCCATAGCGATGGTTTCCAGCAGCTTTACTGGGGGGCTTAGCGGCTCGGCTGGCGCTGCCAAAGTCCGTGTTTAGAGTGCTTTTGTGGGCCGGGCGGGCCCAGGTCTTCCGAGCAGGGCCTTGATTCGAGAGATTCACCAAGGCTCGTTCCCTTGAGGGGGAGGAGGACGAAGAGGGGGATGCCAGGGAGGAGCTGCTAAAGGTGGTGGAGGTGAGGCAAGAGGCAGAATGCCTTCGGTACAACTTTGGGGAGGTCTGTCTTGGTCTTGCCGCCCTTCCATTGACTTTCTCAGCGGAGGTCGAGTTGTGGAGAGCGCGGGCGGACGACGGGCTCTGCACCCTGGAGGGGCTGTTTCTCACCAAGGCAACCCCCTGGGGTCCATCCGTCTGCAGGCCAACGCTCACCATCTGGGGCTGTGTCTTGGTCTGAGTGCCCGAACAGGCCACCTCTACCCAGGCTCCGCTCGATCGCCGTCGCTCTTCCTCCGGGTGACTCGAGTGAGCTACCCGCCTCCAGCTGGCCGTCATCTCTTTCATGTCATCACTCAGGTTGGCAGAGAGCCCCAGATAGAGGGGTGACAGAGGGGTACCTGGGGTGCACCTACGTGAGACCATGGCGACGGACTCCCTGTCGGTGGTGGGACTTTGCCGGAGCTGAGCGAGGTGGACTCTGCGTGCAGAAGGGGGGCTGTAATATATACGGATGGCAGTGCTTTCTGGGGCAGTGTGGCTCCTCTCCGTAGATATCTGTTCAAAGTCGAGATCAGGGAAGTTGCACGGCATGATCGGATGGTCCCAGGTCTTGACGGGTTCCTCTTGGTCCAGCTGAGCGACCGACTGGCTGAGGTAAAACCAGTGTTTCCGGTTGGACTTGCGTGGAGCAAATGGCCGTCTGGACCTTTTCCCTTCAGCCTTGTATGTCCTGTGGGAGAACGTATGGCTTTATGTCTCTTGAAGAATTCAATGTCAATGATAAATGTAATATGTGCAGATGGGGAGGAGAGTAATAAAACTGACACGTCAATTTCAAAGTATCTCCTCTCGTTGCTGATAGCACAGGCACTGGCATCCTAGGAATGGAAGTTTGGCAAAAAAGTCTTAAATCAGTTTTGAACTCTCACTGAAATGAGGTAAACATAACATTACATCATGAATCTCTTTGAGTAACACTGGGATTGCAGTCTCCTACTTCAGAATGAAAATCATTAAAGAAGTTAAACCCTTTCTTTATGAAGCAAATTCTATCTATGATTTTCTCTCCCAACAGGCAACATTATTTTGTGTCAATTATTGTTAGAACTGAAGCATGAAATTGTTTCTGCCGTATGTCTAGCATTTTCTAAGTATTTTCGGGGATGACAACTATTCATTCTGTTTAACAAATGAATAGAGGTCAGAGACATTCACAGAACTATACAGTAAATGAAACCCCAAAAAATAAAAATAAATAACTTAATAATCATGACTATTTAACGGTAAGCGTCATATTTTTACAACAGCCCATAAACTCAAAGGTCTATGGAAGCCCGTGTAGTTTTGGGTCGATGTCGGAACTGGTCCGGTTTGGCAGTAACCCCAGCAGCAGATTGACCTAAATACTGTCGCCCTTGATGAAGTGTGTTGATTTTGTACGCTGCAGAGTATGCCGATGAAGCCATGCCGAGACGAGGGGATCAGCTTGGCTTTCCAGCGCATTACATAAACACACATACATACGCACACAGCCGAGACAAATGGCTGAACTGTAGGAGTCTTCCATACCTCATTTGTCTTGCATCGCACAGCCTTGGGTTCACTGTCACATGCAGTCTGACTGTTAGGACACTCGGCCTCCAGTTCATGCAGCAGTTTCTGTAGCATGTAGATGGTTTTGGCTCTTGCCTGGATCGGGGGGGGGGGGGAACAGACAAGGTCTCCAAAGATGCTCTACATATATTGTAATGAAATATAAACATACATATGAATTATATATATGAATATAATATAAGGTAGGCTATGGGTGAAGAAAAGATGTGTAGAAATGTAATCGCTTTATATGTAAGGGACCTCTAGGTATTTCAGTCACAACTTCTTATTACCTCATTGTCCGCCAGTCCGGGTTCATTCACTTGACCCCATCGATGGAGAACTGAGATTGCCTGCAAAATGAGCAGCACTTTTGGATCTCTTCGACTTTGCATCATGTTAAATTGAGAGGATCGACCCCTGCTGTGTGTGCTTCACTCTCTCCTCGATGTCTGTGGTACAGGCCTCTTCCATCATGTTGTGTTCAATGACATTCTGAGCATCCATGTTGTGGCCTGCAAACTCCCCCAAAATAATGGGCAGCATAAAGGAATCACAAAAATGTGCACCCTTTTGAAACGAAAGATCACCTAATCCACTATATGTCATAAGTTTCTCCAGGTGTCCAATAAAGGCCAGCAACATGTTTTGCAAAAGTGCCAGAGATTCGTTTACAGCTCCCTGAATGAACAAGGTCTGTCCTGGGGGTTGGGCCTTGTTCTGAAACCCAGTCTCGGGCATAGCAACAGGTGTGGAGGCAAGGCCATTTGAGGGCGAGGTGAGAAGTTGAATGGCTGAACTCACAATGCAGGCATGCTCTTTGAGAGAAAGAAGTGTTTCATAGTCTTTAACAGTCTTCCCATGGAGACCTCTGTCCTCCTTTCTGCCCGATACTTCCTCTTGGACCAAAGGACTCCATTCACCACCCACAGGACTCTCTCTGGTGATCTGGCATACTGACAACATCCCTTTGGTCTGTGCTGGGCTCCCGTCCCTAAGGACAGAGCTCTCAACCACACCTGCATCTGTTGTACCGTTGGCTTTATTGTCCTGTGTGTACTCTGTTGCGTGCCCCATTGTCCCACTTTGTCCCCTCTCTTTCAGTTCCCACCCTAGGTCTACCTGGGGAACCGGTTTTTCTGACACTACTTCCATTGGATCCTCCTCTTCCTCCTCCATCGCACCTCCACATTTATCTCTCATGTCGCTCATCTCTGATCTCAGGCCGCGGTTCTCCACCTCTAGCTCGACAATGCGTCGGCTCAAAAGAGTGGCCTCCTCCTCCACCAGTTTCAAGTGAGCCTTGACCTCCGTCTCCCTGGAGCGGGCGTAGCTGGCTTTACCCTCTGGGAACTGGTTGGGGTCTACATCCCCGTAGGCCGAGTGGTATCTCACCAGCTCCACACGCATGCCTTCACTCTCTGATACCAACTTGGTCAGCTTCTTGCACATCAGCGCCAATTCCTCTTTAGCAAAGTGCAGTTGGCATTTTAGATCAGCGCTGTCCTCCTGAGGAATGGAGAAGGGAGAGAAACACCCAACAACCCACGTTAGACAGAAGGACACAAGAGGCCCATAGTGGTTATTGGATACAGATATACAGTATGTGAGATCAGTTATGTTATATACGTGAGATATGTTATACCTCTATCAGTTGGGAAAGCCTTCTTTCTGCTTTGCTGAGGGGAGATCTGACACTTCTCCTCCTCAGAGAGTTCTGGGGGTGTCAAACAGCGCAAACAGGTCACAGAGAAAACAGGGCTCAAACAAGAAGGTGTTGTAAACAATCTCTTCCTGAGTAAGCCTTAGGTTACAAGTGGTTCCATACTGGGCCATGTGAACTGCCGCAATGCTTTTTTTCTTCTCACCACCAAGGGCAATGCTGAACTACATGAGCGAGTTAATCTGTTTGCTTGGGTATGAAAGGAATTCAGGCTGCAGTGAGCCCTGTCTCGGGATGCATTGTCTGGCCAGAAGACACAAGACCGGAGGTCATGGTTATATAAATAACTGTACTCAGGGGTTAGAGGTGGGGATTATGAGCAGTGTGTTGTCGCCACTACATGGTCAAGGGTCGCAGATGAAAAGGGTAAATTTTTTATGTAGACATAATAGGAGAGTTAATAGGATGTTAGTATTTTAGAGTTTTCCTTGAGAACATGCAACCCAATGCCCTTCTCTGTTAAGGACAGTGAGTTGTTTTTTAAAAGAATTCTGTTCTATTTCTTCAGCTATTTGTGAGATGTGAACTTGTTTGCAACTGACCAGCAGATCAGTCAAGAGTTTGAAAGCATTTCAAATGTCTATCCTCTTTCCCATCAATCTAGCAAAGATGTGGTCCTAGATTAGGTAATCTAAGTGGATTTCCCATACGGGATAAGAGAGAGTAGCAGCTGTCCCATTTGAGTGGGCCAGGCAAAGTTAACGCCAAGGCACTGAATCCTGGATTAGTCCAAGCACGTGTGAGTTCAGCATCATCCACATGGAGACGGGGCTTCAGGGCAGAATTGGCAACAACGAGGAAAGTAAAACGAAAACAGCAGACCAAGACGTGCTGCATTATAGCGATACGGAATAGCTATCTATATCTTTTCAGTTATTGTAGGTCAGTATGTCAGTCTGCAAACACTATTTAGAATTCCATAATACATGCTGATCCCGATTTAGCCTAGCTTGATAAAATTCAAATGGAGGGAATGCGGGAGAGCATCTATTTCTGTAATCTCTCTATATGTTGCTTCCCTCTCCGTCTCTATTTTGTGAACCCTCCAGTGGGAATGTCAGCTGTGCTGGAGTTCAGGCTTCAGCATACCAAGAGGGTTCACCCCACCCAGTCACCAGTCAGCTGCTGGCCGTGCCCCAGGCTCATATCCTTGATGTGGTCCAGGGTCAAGCGCCATCTGACATCAGAGTAGTGTCAGCGCAAGGGGAGACAACTGCATGATACTGAGGCAGCTGTGACGAGTAACCAAGTTGAAATGGGCGCCACACTGCAGCGATATAGGAAATGTTTACGTGGTGTATGGATGGCAACAGCTGAGGGCCACCGCAAGGTTAGGGTGTACTATGGAGCAGACAGATCCAGATCATTGAGCTAAATATATGGAAGTCAAACCTCTTTGGAGAAGACTTTGTCCACCTCAGTCTGCAGGACCTGCTTGGCGACCTCCAGCTCCTGGGTTCTTTCTCTGAGTACCTCGTTCTCTACCTCCAACAGGGATTTCTTCTTCTGCACAGACTCCAGCTCGTTCCGGAGGCGCAGAGAGACGCTCTTTGCAACCTAACAGCAAAGTAATTCATTAATGAAAATACACAATGTTATATCAATGATATGATGTAATGTACAATGATGGGAAAAGAATCCACTAAGCATGTCAATGACCGAGGTAATAGAAAGTAACAGTGCGGAATGTTTCTTAACTGTTCTCTGTAAGTAGAGGCAATGATTAAAGTCAGAATTCAACACCATAAAGAGGAGGGTAATCATTGCAATGGTTAAAGTAGTTTCATTGTTTAGAGTACCAATTACCGTCCTGCGTTATCAGCCCTACGTAAAAGAAGCCAACCAACAAAGTGATAAAGTTCAGCCAATGCGTTCCTTCCATGATACTGTTTCCAATGTTAAACTCGTATACGTTTTAGTTTTAGGCCTCTACTTCGTTGGAAACAATCAACCACATAATTATACAGAGCTTTTTTACGAACCTACCAACAGGATGTAAGATAAAAAAAAGTTTGCCCCATTAAGGATTTTGTGGCACAACCCAACATCAGGATGTGGCCCGCCCATGAGTCATGCTGCTCTCGACCAATCACTGCCTAGTTTGGGAGTGAGAGGCTAAGCAGAGAAATATGTGGATGGTGAAAGTTAATTTGGATGACTCTAATCAACATGATTCACTCAAAAGCCGATTGACGACGGCTCTTAAACTGTGTGGGTGGTTACTGAGTGCTTCTAAAGTCATCGAGAGGGAGAGAGGGGATGGAGAGAGAGAGAGAGAGAGAGAGAGAGAGAGAGAGAGAGAGAGAGAGAGAGAGAGAGAGAGAGAGAGAGAGAGAGAGAGAGAGAGAGAGAGAGGAGAGAGAGAGAGAGAGGAGAGAGAGAGAGAGAGAGAGAGAGAGAGAGAGAGAGAGAGAGAGAGAGACAGAGACAGAGAGGGGTCTGACCTTGATATCGTGCTCCAGGCTCCTGACCAGCTCCCCGTCCACTTGTCCGGTCTGAGCCACCCTGATGCTGCGACGCTCCGCTTTGCGGAGCCGGTACTGCAGAATGCGGCAAGTCTTGTTGGCCTGCTCCAGCTGCAGCCGCAGCTCCTGCAGCTGGTACACCTCCTCCTCCTGGAACATGTCTCGCATCTCCACCATCTCGCAGTGCAGCTCCTCCATCTCATCCTGTGAGGAGTGGTGTGGAGACACATCTCAAGTCCTTGAGGAGCAGGGCTATCCACTGGGCCACTCTGGTAGTTCTAGCTCAGTTTGGAGTGCATAATACATTTTCAAACACAATGACTAAATATTTTACTGGCTTGACAAGAGGCAGACGTTGTTGGTGTTGGCAGAGTGCCCAAATACTTGGATTTGTTAGCATTTACTTTGTTAACTATATCATTGTTCCACAATCCGCAGGATACAGGGCCTATAAATTGAAAAGGCCTATATGTGTAAATAACATGATTATATATATCATCGGTAGTAGCATTGTTTAAGATGCTTTAACTTTCAAACATTGATGTGGCTATAATTGTTGTAAATAGCATGGAAATTATGAATTGGAAACAATTCATGAAACAATTCGTTGTTTTTCCTTTTTGCGACAGGATTTCTGCCTCCCTAACATCGGGCAGCCTGGAGAGTCGTCAGTCACGCGGTCTCGGTCACTAATTGGGATTGGCATGTGCAATTACACAGAATCCGCTCTGCTGTCAAAACGCTGCTCACAGGACACTTGTTGGAGGCTAAAAGACTGTATACACAATAGGTTTAAGGACTCAACAGGACGACACTCAATGATGTTTGAAATATATTCATTTGTTAACAAATATATATCCTTACTTTCAAATATTCGTTTTCAGATCTCAAGTCGTCGACCTCCCTGATCAGACCTTCAGTCGTCTCCCCCATCATCAGATTTGAATCGTTTTCTGACACATAAGCGACTCCAGGAGAAAACCCTCGATCAGGGGGATAGTTGCCCACAGTGTTGCCGTCCTTGCTCTCCGTATCATCGCCTCTTCCTCCGCCGTGCATCGCAGATGCGCTCCCGTCGGACCAACTTATTTCAGGGTCAATATTCTGAGGGTCTGGCTTGTTTCCCTCCGACGTGCAATCAGATATTTCCGAGCTACTATCAGAAGAAGAGAGTTTCCAAGACACACAACCGGAGTCCTTGCTGTAGTCCTCCGATGCGTTACTGTCATCGGACAGTTTTCTCTGCACGATGGCACTCTTGGGGCACTCGTCGTTGGACACACTGTCCACGACGCCCGCTCGCTTCCCTTTTCCCACTGATTTCAGCTCCGTTGCAGATTCCTTCTGAGTCCCCCTTGTGTCGTTGTTAAGCCGTGTCTTAGGGCAGGAGCTCCTCCGGCAGTCTTTAGTCCCCTTCTGGGTCTGAGGGGCGCCCTGCTGTGGCGCCCTGGGTGGCTGCTGGCCCCTGCGCGCTGGCTTTGCGCTGTTGTCCCCCCTGTTCATCTTCTGGGGTCCAGAGTTAATCAGAGTAAATCAGAGTGGGTAATGTAACTACTTCTGCAAAACTGATGAAAGATGATTCCCCAGACCCGACGTTATCTGTAGCCTACTCACCCACTGAGTTACTGTTCGCTTCAAGTCTGGAAAAAAAAAAGGGCAGAAAGGCGTGAGTTGTTGGTGCCTCCTGGATGGTTCTCCGCCCACTCTGGCCCTGACAGAGGGAGCGCTCATGGCTTAACATGTATTCGGCCAAAAAAAAAGTCAATCGACATTTCGTGAGAAAGTCAACCACATTGGTTATATGGTCAAGTGACACGTTCGCTTCCTGGAATTGTCATGAGACCCGAAATAATTTACTTGTTATTTGTCCATCCATGTTTTTTCCAAAATATGGGGACAAATCCTTCCAAAACTGAATTTGACTGACGTAGGCCTATTCGAATCACATGTTTGATAGGCCAAATAATATAATACTATATATGTAGGCCTATATTATGATATGATATAACATATCATAGCATAATACAATTTAATACAATAATGCATTATTATATATTATATTATATTAGATCATATATCAAATTATATTATATTATATTGTTTTATATAACAATGTTATATTTTATTATTATTATATTTTATCATTATATATTATATGATATTATGTTATATAATACAATACATTATAATATTTTAACCAATATATCAGTGATATAATATAACTACTATAACAATATTAATACAAAGCACTTCTGAAGCCTTTCTGTGCGCTCTAGTTCTAGCAGAGAAGGCTCTGATTGGCTGACCGAGCCACCATGGGTCTGGCGGTGAAGGCTCTGATTGGCTGATGGCGCCCCACTAGCGACGTTGCCCTTGACGCCCTCTTCCGCCCAGTTCCTCTAGCTGTGAATTGAGGAATGTTTATGTTTTTAGATCTTTGTATTGGTGACGATTAACAGGTACTGTAAACGTAATCTCATACATACGTAGCCTCCGTTATTCTATCGGCATGTGTATGCCAGTCTTTGAGATAGAGGTTCAAATAATAGTATTGTGTTCTTCGGTTGTTTCTGAGTGCAGCACCAAGGCTAACCGCTAGCTAACGTTATTCACTAGCTTCTTACATTGCTAATAATAGCTGAAGCTGTCTTTGTGGGTTATTTGTTGGTTATCGTTAAGATGACCTGCAAGCGTCACCCATTTTTAGTAATGTAATTTGTAGTACATGTGTTGGATGATCTTGAAACGGATTGTTCAAACGTTGCAGGTCAAGTGTTAACCTTTCTGTGATGCTCGCTAAGAGCTCGGGGCGCAGTGACAGGCCGGCTGCAGACATGACTTCCCAGTAATCACTCCAGACTACGCTCACTATGAACAGCGAGGAAGAGTTCTACGACGCCGAGACAGGTGCCAGAGAGGCCTGATGGCAGCACAATCACAGACAACACATGACATATACGGACGAAATACATAGGCATACAATGAAATTGGCAAGGAATGCAATGCATTCTGACCAGAACGTCTATCTTACAGGGCTGGAGTCGGATGATTCCTGTGAGGTAAGTTTTAAGGATGCCATGGTGTTTGAAGGCAAGCAGGCAAAGGATGGAAGCACACCACAACAAAATGGAGTATGGGAGCGAAGGTGAGGAAGTACTTCAGTCACTTATTGGGAAATTCGTTTTTGGAGATGGTTAGAAGCTTCCATTGCAGGACATGTTACTGAAGGCCATTAGGCTGTTGAGAATAAAGCAATGTCTTTCTTCAGGGTGTACTAAAACCTGTAGCCCTTTTAGAGCGAGATGACTTATGACCATATCTATTTATGTTTTTCCGCCTGTTCCATGGTAGATTGTATTTATTGTGGTTGTGTGTCAGTAGTCCTATATCAACGGTCATTCTTCTATAGTTAAAATGATTACAAGTTACCAAATGATTACATGTTTATTTAATTAACAGGAAAATGCTGCCTGCAGATATGATCTCCAGAAACAATTTAAATATGTGGAGTGTATTAAAGAAATGTATTGGAATGGTGAGTCACTTCTCTTTTTATGCTTGTTCCCCATTTCGTCTTTAGCCTATTGCAGAGACTTACATTTCCAAACTCCAGACAGTGCTCTGGAGTGTAATGGTGCACGTATTGATTGAAGCAACTCAGCAGCTTGCATTGCAACACCTTGTTGCAACTTTTCGCTGCTAGACTTTCGCTGGTCTGATCCCATCTTTTTACGAAAGTCTATGATGCAAAAAAAAAGCAGGTTATATTGAAGGTGCAGCTGAGGATGCTGTTGGCAATTTGTTGCGTAATGATTCGATTTTCTGCTCAAGAAATGCATTTTCTCATTATAATAATAATAATAATAATAATAATAATAATAATATGATAATAATATATTATATAATAATAATTATTATTATTATAAGGTCATTACTGTGGAGATTGTGTGACAGAAATTTGTGCTTGGTCCATTACTAAGAAATAGTTTATTATTTATATAGCATGTAGAGGTTTCTCTATATTGATCCAACCTGGTCATCAATCTAAAACTCAAGCATGTAACTCTCAGTTTGTTTCTTTGGTGCTTCAGGAACTTTCTAAAATAGCAATGCCGGTGGTGTTCAACGAGCCGCTGAGCTTTCTTCAGAGGATCTCTGAGTACATGGAACACACTCACCTCATTCACAAAGCCTGCAGCTTGTCGGACTCCATAGAACGCATGCAGGTAAACATAACCCACAACCGCGGACTACGTCAAAATATCACTACTCATATTGCTTTTGAAGTGATTATTTCTTAATAATAACCTCCCACTATGTAAATTAATCCTACGTGGGTTATTTGTTATATACTTCAAGTTAATGTGTCTTCAAGATCTGTAATTTGTTCCACGACAGGTAGTTGCAGCCTTTGCGGTGTCCGCTGTGGCTTCTCAATGGGAAAGAACTGGAAAGCCTTTCAATCCTTTATTGGGGGAGACTTTTGAACTAACAAGGTATTTAAAGACCAAAGGACTTTGAAAAATACAATAAATTCATGTTGGATGCATTGTCAATTCATTCCTCACTGCAGTATTATTAGCTTGAACAATATGCTGTGGCTTTCCAGAGAGGAAGACGGTTATAGATTGATCTCAGAGCAAGTAAGCCACCACCCGCCCGTCAGTGCCTTCCACGCCGAGTCTTTGAAGCAGGAGTTTGAGTTCCACGGCACCATCTATCCCAAGCTCAAATTCTGGGGCAAGAGCGTCGAGGCTGAGCCCAAAGGCACAATGACACTGGAACTGTTGAAGTGAGCCTATATTTGAGCCTATAACGCAAAACAATCAACGTCTCCTTTCATTGATGGTTGTCTTGTTACCATGATTCGCTGTGTAGCTGAGCACTGGGTCTCTTGTGTGAGCTTCTTCCAGGCATAAGGAGGCATACACCTGGACAAACCCTATGTGTTGTGTTCATAACATCATCTTGGGAAAGCTCTGGATCGAGCAATATGGAACAGTAGAGATCCTCAACCACAGGTAGGATCTAATGTAATGCAGTATTGTAATGTGGCAACATCCTTTTCTTTATTTGATTGCTTGTTTTGCATCCGATTGGTCAGTACGGGCGACAAGTGCGTCCTGAACTTCAAACCATGTGGCATGTTCGGCAAAGAGCTGCACAAAGTGGAAGGCTATATCCAAGACAAGAGGTGAGAGCATAGCACTGGTTATCGACCCATGCGACGTATACAGCTGTGCTAGATTAGTTGTGAGCTAATGTCTGCATCACCTTGCTGTTTTGTCTTCAGTAAGAAGAAACACCGCGTGATCTATGGAAAGTGGACAGAGTGCATGTACAGCGTGGACTCCAAGGTCCACGAAACCAACAAGAAGGCAGAGAAGAAGGCCGGGGGCCTTTCAAAAAAGCAGAAGCAGGTGGGAGGAGCTGTCCTTCATAGCCCATTTAAACTCTACTCACACATTTGAACAGACCTCAGGGCTACACTAATCAATAAGGTTTTTACATGGACATAATGCAAATATCATTTTGTGTTTTATTGCGGGCTTTTCAAAGAAAAGACTCAATTAACATCACACATTTCTGAAACGTTATCTTTTTCTTCCACGACTCCGTGCAGTGGCGTTAGTGGAAGGTAAGGTCAAATAACATTTGATATGTTATGATTTGTAGTGTGCCACTGCTGTTGTCTTCTTCCTAGTCCTTGTTCCTGAATGTAGTGTACGATTGTTTCATTGCCCGCCGCTAATCCACAATGCCTGGCGTTGGCCATTGCATCGTTGATTGAGACTTGAGTCTGTGGCAACTTTAGTTTTTCATCACACGTTTTCTTTTGTAGCAGCAGGGGAGTGCTGCCCTGCACCTGTTTGACTGTTGGGTGTTGTGTACCTGTGGTCCGTTTAGGAGACCTGTGCAGAAGGGGACGAGGCAGATGATATGCCGGATCTGCAAGAAACTGTGACTGTGATTCCAGGAAGTGCCTTACTGTGGAAGATTACACCGCGACCGCCACACTCGGAAAAGGTGAAATGCATGGATACTAATGGAGGGGAACTTTTTAAGTAACATTTAATTGTTTTATCAAACATACTCTGCCCTTAACAACATATATGTTACTTTTCATCTGAATACAGACAGCGTAGATCAAATGTAGTAGCTGTTGTGTAGTGAATTTGTTATTTAGTTACATGACTCTGTTTCAAATATAAGGCAACATTGAGTTTTCCCATGTATTGGAAATATATTGTAAATCACTTTGGATGGGCGATCCTTACTTCCCTTTTTCAGTTTTTCATCAGCTGACCTCTGCAGCTTCAGAGTTTTTATAGCTTCTGTCCCGTGTTTACCTTGTGGCTTTGTTATGGTGGATACTAAGGGTCATAACTGGTACAGCCTTAGCCCATTTAAAAACTTTCCAAATGACAAACTTTTGTTTCTGTGTAGATGTACAACTTCACCAGCTTCGCCCTGACCCTGAACGAGATGGAGCCGGGCATGGAGGTGCTTCTAGCCCCAACCGACTGCCGTCTGCGGCCAGACCTCAAGGCTATGGAGGATGGAGACTTGGGTAAAAACACACACACACACACACAGTGTGTCACTTTGACCTCTACTCTCATTCAGTTGCGACGACATCGTAATGCATGCACCACCATGGGGTCCATTGTATCCTTTAATAATTCAGTGTTCATTTTTCTGCCTTCAGATGGAGCAATGACTGAAAAAGAGCGGCTTGAAGACAAGCAGAGAGCCGCCCGCAAGGAGCGCTCCAAAGAGGAAGAGGAGTGGTCCACCAGGTCTGTTCTCCAGAGGACCACGTTACACTCCACATAAGGAGTCTGTTGACTACCATGTCACCCAGGAGGGGGCATCAGAATAGGATTCTGATAGCTGGGTTTCTATTCGAAGCTTGATATGCATCTGGCGCAAATGAGAAGTTTATATATAAAGAACATCAGGAAATATACCTGTTCATAAGGTAAAGGGCAATTAAACAATATCCTGGCATCTCCTTGGTAGTTATGTAGCCGTCAGCTGATTCAGTACTCGTCGTCGTCGAGCTGGACCCAGTATGCACAGTTCGCCACAATGGTGTTCATAATCATTCCTAATTCTGTGTCGTTTGGTTTCCATCCAGGTGGTTTCAGACGAAAACCAACCCTTACACAGGAGCTGAGGACTGGCTCTACAGCGGTGGTTACTTTGAGCGTAACTTTGTGGAAAGTCCCAACATCTATTGACACAAGCGGCTCCTGACTCCTGCTCTGGCGTTCTCCTGCTCCTACCTGATATAAGTGATTTTATCTCTCATCGAATTTTCAAACCTCTGTGATGTTGAAACGTTCACTTTTACTGCCAATATTGTTTATTCCCCGTTTCTTTTCTCTCTCTGCTAGAATGTGTTAAAGTCGTGAGCTCGGATCGTGTCAGGCAGAGCTCTGACGTATGCAGTTCCACATGAAGTAGCACAGGGCGACTATTTTAGAGTTTACTTGGTTGACTTAACGTCAGCCATCGCTGTGTGCCCTGACTAGGATTCGGCAGAGACTGTCCTTGTTCAACCCATCTCACAGATCCATCTCCACTTGGGGATCTGGGAAGTCCTTGTGTGATACCTGGTGTAGCAGCTATACTGGAAACAGACATGGTTCTATGACCTGAGATATGTAGTCTGACCTCACTCCCATCATGTAGATATGGCACACATTAATGGTGAGGTACATGCAAATATCAGGTGCCATTTACATGTGGCTGGTACTTTTTTTTTTTATAATATAGCTATCAAAATGGATGATCTCATTTAGTTGGAAGTGCACTAAACCATCCCTCTATCGTTCACCTGTGATTATGTTATGTGAGTAGAGAAACTAGATACTAAAGCTGCTTACAATGTTATGAAAATTTATTTGTCATCTGCAACATGTGTCGAATGCATGCTAACCAAGACGGTTTCTTACACAACTCAAAGCCATAGAACTCAAAGGATGGTCCCCACTGAACCATCAGCTGTACAAGAATGTGTGACGTTGTTCGACCACATAAGGACACCGCTCAGAGCGTTTTGATTTTGCCAGTCCGATACCAGTAGGATATAAAGAGAAATACTGTTGAAATTGTGTGTATAATTGACATGCGTTTTATTTTAGGTGTTTTTACATGTAGACCGTGCAACACTGTAACATTTTTAGGGCAGGTTTCCGTTCATGTTTTTCCAAGGCACAATCAATCTTTCGGTCATCAGCCTCGAAATGACCTCTCAGTTTTACTGAATTTCCGTTGGCATCATTGATCTGTATTCCAACAACCGATACAATAAGCTTTGCCATTGTTGACAATGTCAGGTGGCAGAGAAGGCCATTAGATACCACCTACCTATGCAAAGATGCAATTTATTCTGTTTCACCTTCTGAAATGTGAAAATGAGCTAACACCCCCCTCTTTAATATACTAGTAGTATCTGATGTGTGTGTGTGTACGAGGAATGCACCTGTTGAAATGATTGTTGACATGATACCGAAGTAATACTTGCATATGTGTAGTCAGTGGTGGATTCCAAGCACTCTAATCCTGCATTGAACTGCACATGAGACGCTAACGCTACCGCCTTCCCCCCAGGCATCAGATCCAATTCATTGACACAGTAACAATTCAATGGTGGAGGTCCCTTCACTTCCATGCTCTTGGTATGATTTGACCTATGGTTGTAACTGGCATTGATTTTGATCCGTTTACAATGTACATCTTGCTTTTACAACACAATGAATACACAATACCAAGCAGAGTACTAAGTGTCTACCTACCACTACTGTTGTAGACATTATGCGACCACAGACATTAGTAATAAATCGTCAACTATTATGAATCATTGAAGTTTTTATTGATCGGTGATGTTCATCCTTTTCTTTGACAATTCCTTTTCAGATTATTTGTAATTTATTCAATAACAAATAGTTTTTCTATAATAAATATTTAATATAACATTACTAGTAAGTTCCATTTTTCTGCCGAATACAAGATATGTTGGGTGAGCTCTCTACCGAACACGCAGGATTCCCGAAGTGACGTGAATCTTGACCAACCACAATGAAGCAGTAGTAACACTCCGCCAATCGTAGTAGCTGTGGTGGTCTGGGTTTACCATTTCGCATCTGCTGATATTACTGCAATACATGTAAGTACAACGCTCTCAAATAAATTTTACCATATACTGAATAAAATATGTTGAATGGTATATATCTGCTACATATACGGACGCCAAAGAAATCTAGAATAAGAATGAATGTAACCTCCGACGTTAGCTATGCTACATGATGCACTGTCATCAGAGCGACGTGCGGCTGCTCATCCCATCCAAAAGCTCTTGCTATTTGTACATGTAACAGTTACGTATAATAATATAGACAATCAAGCATGATACCATTTTCTACCCTTTTCCCATATCATTGTTATGAGCGTGTAACTGTAATGTGTATTAAAAATACATAGCCCTGTGTCAAGAAGATTGCCTTTTTTTAATGGAAACAGCATCCTTTTTCCCTATATGCATGTCAACAACCCACCCCCATTGGCCTTGGTGCCTGTGAATGGCCTGACGTCTCACTGTTTGTCTCCCATGTCACCCCAGTCATCGCCATGGCCTCCGGAGCCCTGTTCCCCAGCCTGGTGTCTGGCTCCCGTGGATCATCCAGCAAGTACCTGGTCGAGTTCCGGGCCGGTAAAATGACCATGAAGGGCACCACAGTGACCCCTGATAAGAGGAAGGGCCAGGTCTACATCCAGCAGACTGATGACTCCCTGATCCATTTCTGCTGGAAGGACCGGACCACCGGGAACGTGGATGATGTATGTGGGAAAAGTATTGTCTCATGTAATCGGCCCCATCCTCTCTGTTTCTGTCTGTTAGTGAAGACTATTAGCATCTCCCATGTGTTGATATGTAGGACCTCATCATCTTCCCTGATGACTGTGAGTTCAAGCGGGTGAGCCAGTGCACTACAGGAAGGGTGTATGTGTTGAAGTTCAAAGCTGGATCCAAGAGACTGTTCTTCTGGATTCAGGTATGTGGCTCCATGGACTACTTGACAAATACTCCAATAATAATCCTACAAACATTAAACCACTAAGAAATGTTTATGATTAATGAGGTGAATTAGGAGTGTAGTCTGTAGAAATACATAATACGTAATATATTAAACTAAGTACTGACAAGGGTTGAGGATACACTGAGACATATTTGTCTGTATGTATATCTGTTGTGATGGTGGCTCTGATGGTGTTTTTGCTACAGCCATGATTTAGTTTGATTGTGTTTTAATGATCTGGTGGCTATGATGGTATATAACAGTGTCTCCTGGTTTGCTTTGGTGCTTCACGGGCCTCTCGAGGGCCTGTGAATAAGGCCCAGTCTGTTAAAGCACCCTCTGGTTGGTACATTTACACAGCAGACCGTTGCATCATTGCAATTTGTGCATGATATCCTGTTACATTGTTGATTAATCAGCTAAAATGCATTTGTGAGCTTATTAATTCATTGTCAAAACTTTAAAGACACAATGCAGTCACAGTGTCTGGTTTGAAGGAAAACAATGTTTATTTATAATTCGGTCATTTTTCCAGAATAAAATAAAAAATAAACCATAAATCCATGTCTTTGGAAATAAACCATATTCCAGAAATTTAAAAAAATAAATAAAAAAAAGACTTCCATCGGGACGTTCACTTATAAGTGAGGCGCCAGATCGGATTAGTTATCGTCCCAACTGGCTCAACGTTTCCTCTCGTCTTCCACACGTCAGGAGCCCAAGTCTGACAAAGACGAGGAGCACTGTCGCAAGGTGAACGAGTACCTGAACAACCCCCCGATGCCCGGGGCCCTGGGCAGCGGCGGCAGCGGAGGACACGACCTGTCCGCCCTCGGAGGTAAAGACAATCAATCTTCAATGACTTACTCCTGAGCACTTCTATAGCGTCGTTAAGAAAAAAGAGTCATATTTCAACGCGCCGTCTCTCCATTCAAAGGGGAAGGCGGCCTGCAGAGCCTCCTGGGGAACATGAGCCACAACCAGCTGATGCAGCTGATAGGACCCACCGGACTGGGGGGCCTCGGTGCGTTGCAACCTGACTGAACCGTGTGCACACAGCCCCTGTGAGCCGTGGACCAGGACTCCGATTAGTGACTTTGTCGGGAAAACTAACATGTGTTTCTGAACGACTCACGCAGGTGGTCTCGGTGCGCTGGCCGGGCCGGGCCTGGCCAGCCTCTTGGGCAGCAGTGCTTCTGCAGCCAGCAACTCCTCCACAAGGTACTGCATCTACCCATCATCCATCACTGCCCCCCCCCCCCCCCCCCCCCCGAAGCCCTCGGCCTATAAACTATCAACTCCTCTGATTGCCGTCTCTAGCTAACTGACTGAACGTCGTCAAGGCCGGCCGTTGACCACGCACTGACCACGCCCTGTTCCCCCCCCCCCCACTCAGCCCCTCCTCCCTGGTCACCCCGACCTCCACCGCAGCCGCTGCCGCTGCCACTCGGCTAGGCTCGGCCCAGGTGGCCAGCACCCCCGTCACCCCGTCGGCCACCTCGGCCGCCTCCCCCACCGACAGCAGCCCCACCACCCCGGTGGGCCCCGCCCTGGCGGCGGCGGGGGCGGCCAGCCCCACGCAGCCCATCCAGCTCAGTGACCTGCAGAGCATCCTGGCCACCATGAACGTACCGGCGGGCGGTCAAGGAGGTGAGGAGAGCACTGAGAGCATGTGGAGAACAAAGGCAGCTCCGTGGTGGCATTAAAGTTATATGTTATGCAGTGTGTCAACTATATTCTATGGTTACTACGTTCATTCAGTTGGACCGAATGAATGATTTAAAAAAAGATCGGTTTAATACCCTGGCTCTTCTAGTGTGTGCAGGAAGGGGAGCTCAGTTAAAAACGTCAGCAGTTCATCTGGAGTTGATGGTAACGACGGGGTCAATGGTGTGCTTGTCTTGCAGTGGATCTGGCCAGCGTCCTGACACCCGAGATCATGGCTCCCATCCTGGCCAACGCGGAGGTGCAGCAGAGGCTGACACCCTACCTGCCATCTGGGGAGTCTCTCCCGCAGAGCAGCGAGGAGCTCAGCCACACCATCAGCTCACCACAGTTTCAGCAGGTACAGCACAAGGTCACCTCACAGTCACGTCATCGAACAATGTCCAGAGAGAATGGACATGTTTCTATGTTTGCACACATCAGGTTCATTGAGTAAACCAAGTTAATAAACACGGGGCTGCCTTTCCAAACACGGTGCACAAACCCTCCATTCTGCCGGTGCTTTGTGCAGGCCATGAGCATGTTCAGCAGTGCCCTGGCGTCAGGGCAGCTGGGGCCTCTCATGAACCAGTTTGGCCTGCCTGCCGAGGCTGTTGATGCTGCCAACAAAGGAGGTCAGTGTTTTGTCCACATACCTTGTGACCGCATGTGGCCTTTTAGGAATATACTGGACTTTTCAGAAACGATGGGGAGGGAACAAACTGTTCAAACGAGTCCATCTTTGTTTCTAAAATGCCGTTTAAAAAGGCACTTTGTTTTCAAAATAAACTTAACTTGGTGATCGCTTTCCATGATCGTCTTATCGGACAGAATGCAGCACGATAACTGCTCAAATGTATCTTATGTGGGATCTCCTCAGATGTGGAGGCTTTTGCCAAAGCCATGGAGACTGAGACCAAGTCGACCGAAGACGGAGACGCCAAAGACAAGAAGGATGACGATGAAGACATGAGCCTAGACTAGAAGTGTTTTATTGCTTGATTTATTTATTTATTTATGCTTTTTTTACCACTTCATCATTAGGATTAAAAGACGATGGTAAATATTTATTTAAAAGTGTGGCTGAACAAATAACATATACTTATGAATACAAATTGTGGCAGTGGCCAAAGCAGTGTGTTGTCGGAGTGGTTTCAGACAGAGCCTCATGTGGTGTGACACATTGCAAGATGAAACATCACTGCTGGGAGTCACGGTCTACAGTAAGAAGACACGTCAACAGCAAAATGGGCATTAGCATGCTGGTCTATTTAAAATAAAAACAAAGATTTGGTTGCTCTTCTAGCCATAAGAGTAGCTTTGCGCACAGTATCGGTACCCTTTAAGAACAAACTAATCCTGTAATAAACATACAACTGTTGACTGAATTAAAAGACAATTCATTCTTGTGGTGTTCACAATTCTGAAAATATATATTTTTAAATAGTTTGTTGGAAAAAAAATATCAACATTTGATAATGAAACAAATATACACGTTTTGAACAGTAAAACAATATATCAAGAGATGTAAAAAGGAGCTCTTTGACAACAAGCAGTAGAGATCAGAAGGTAATCCCATCTACCCGTGCAGGCAACGATTTCATGATTATTAAACTACTAAAAGTGAAATATAAGGGCTGTCCTTTCTGGACAGACTAGTGATCCCTTAGAATACCCCAACTTCAGTAGCTGTGTGACTGAGAGGTTTACTGGATCATCGTCAGCAGATGGTGATGCATTTCACTGCAAAGGTTTTTTGTAGGCACTTTGTTCATAGTGATGTTTTGTGCAGCTAAATCCTGCCAAATGTTGCGCAATAAATACATTAAATACCCAGACAGTATTGGTACATTAAAAACACGTCTGTGTGCTTAAACATTCACTCCCATATGAATAAAGGTTGAGGCTCAGAATAAATCGCCCACCGTTTTAACCTTGACGTTCACTAGAGTTGAACTACCATCAAGACTACTTTTGCCTAACTGACCATTCTACAGTTGTGTTAAAAGCTTGATGTCATGTCCTGAGAACTGAAAAGTGTTCGAAAAGAGATCCGTACACTTGCACCGCAGTGTAAAATGTCGAGACCAATATGCACACTGAAGCTGGATTGAAACGGTTGTATGATAAGAGTGAACGTGAATCAACAGTGTGGTAGACCAAACAGTGTCAGCTCTGACTGCATTCTGCTGGAGCACATAAATAAAAAAAAAATAAAAAAAACACAAAATAAATATACTCTACTCCCAATAAGAAAGGCCACCATTTGCACTGGAACATGCTGACCCACTGGTAAGACGACAACACCATCTCTAAATCACCCTAAGACTTTACTTTCTGACCACAGTTCATTGTACGACACACCTGTTTCACAGTGTATTTATAGAAACACAGACTAGAGCTGGACCAGACGGGGCTAGTATGAGCCTCTACACGGCCCTGTAGAGAGACGCTTAAAGTGCAAAATGATCCTTAGTTACCAGGTACATGAAGATCGACAAGTTCCACACCACAACGAAATACAGAACGTTTAGAAATGGTACCTTTTGCACATGGCATAAATAGTTCACGATACAAAGTGAAGTATAAAATAAGAACACACCCCAAAACCAAAAGTAGAGCACCATCAATGTGCTGGTTGAATGTCTCTAACATAGAGTTCAATGCTGGATAGACACCAGAATACCACGGCAAAACAAAACACACACACACACACACACACACACATACATTCCAGGCCACAAACACCAACGACGAGTTTCAAAATGATCCCATCCTTCATGAAGAGACATCCTCCATAATACAAACAGTACCACTAAATACTTACTCACTTTGTTTTTCAAAAGATGTCTACCACAGGGTTTGGCGGAGATGGATGCACCGACGATGATGTCCGAGGGGAAAGGCCCCCCCGACCTCATTGGATCAGAGTTTCAGTCCCTGGCTACACGTTCACAGTCGCCCTCACGCCGACGCGTCCGGCGTCGGGGCCGACCGCGGTGGAGACAAACTACTATTGTTTCAATGCCTCATTATTGAACGGCGCCATGAAAGTCAATCTGCTTGAGGGCCAGCGTTACACAGGGGGCTAGCCCTGCTTCACCAGCCGGCGGTAATGTGGCATGACCTTGCTCTCAGGAAGGTAGAGGCCCATCTCCAAGGCAACCAGCACTTGGAACTCCAGAGGAATCAGCTCCCGTCGGTTTATACGAAATCGCTCCTCCAGTTTCTGTTGGGCCACAGACAGAGAGGGTGTTTGTGCTGCGAGTAAAACACTTTAATGGATGTGTTGTTGGGGAGTTGAGTTGCCAACGGCTGGTAATGCATATGGTTGGCTGCTAATGATCATTTGCTAAGCTAATTAGTCACACTGAATCAGCGGTGCAAAGAAGTCATAAAAGGCAATCAAGAATATAAGAGCTGCATCACTTTAATACGGTCATTTTAATGTCCCTCAAGTCACCGTTAAGGGCTTTACAGGCCATGTTTTATGACACCCTTAACCCCAGCTGCCCAGAGAGCAAGAGGAAAACTCAATACTCAAAACTAATTATCAAGGAGGGTCCTGCTGCATAATGCACGCTGGAACAAGCATATGAACACCCAACCGATTAGATAATAGAGCTGCAGGGGGGGGGACTCACGTCGATGAGCTGCCGGACCTCGGGCTTGCGCAGGTCGCTGCTGATCTTGGCGGCCAGCAGGACGCACGCCGCCGACACCAGCTTCCTGTTGTGCTTGTTGAGGCGGCCCTGCAGGACCAGCTTCTCAAAGTAAACAAAGGCCATCGCTATGGTGACCGGCTGGAGACTGCCCTCCTCGCCCATGGCACGGATCTCTCTCTTCAGACTGGAGGAGGGACGGAGCGACGGACACGTTAAAACAGGACCGAAAGAGCAGGAGACCACAATCCAGACGCGCCAACTCAGGAGGACGCGGCCGTAAAGAGCCATGTATGATGTGAAGGAGTGAGGAGACTGTACCTCCTGATCTTGCTGAGCGTCAGCTTGATGTGGGGGAACTTCTCCTTGAAGGTCTCGTTCATGTCTTTCTTGAGGTCTGAGGGCTTCACGTACTCTATGACGGTGGTCTGCAGACGACAAACTAGTGTCAACATGGCTTCATACAGATCTGGTTCACTGGCCCTGAAGGGTCAAGATCATTTTCAATGCTGACATTTACCACAGCCTCAGAGGAATATAATAATTTACTCTTAACCTCAAATGATTTCCCCTGAGCCCCAAACACAAAGACCTGGCTTATCTTGCATGCACACATACCTTGCTATAGGAAAACATTCACAATGCCGAGCAAGCAAACTCCAAAACAGCACAGTGATAGCTCGGCAAAGGGGCAAGCTCAGACTGATAAATGTGTTGATTGGGTTTAATCAATTACATTGTTCTTGGTGTGTTTCCGTCACTAGTGAGTCAGTCAATGAGGGACACACACACACACACACACACACACACACACACACACACACACACACACACACACACACACACACACACACACACACACACACACACACACACACACACACACACACACACACACACACACACACACGGTTCATGTCGTTTGATTACTAAACAGAACATTGAATTGCGGCCCAGGGATGATTGAGTGAATGGCTGTAGTTAGTTGTACTACCCTCTACTAACAGAGTTGCATTATCCTTCACTACACAAGAGGTTTGATACTAAAACAATGGAACAAATAACCTTAATGGCCAACATCACTGATTCTAGAAGGCTAGGTTTAGAAGAGGGAGCTCTTGGGTAATTAACAGCAGGAAAGGGGGCGCGTTGAATCACCCATGGGTCAAATACAACACGTACAACATTAAAACGGTGCAAAGTCCAAAACATTTGTCTATTTTAAACTACAATTCAATCTCAACCAAGTTCCCCGACAAATCCGTTTCTTGTTGATGGAGAAAGCGGGTGAAGCTCACCACATAGGAGGCAAAGATCAGCACCCTCTTGTGTCTGCCGCAGGGCCACTGGGGGTCACTGAGCCAGCTGGGGTCGTACTCCAGCATCTCCTCCGTACCTGCTCATCAGCAATTCATTCATAAAACCACCGCCGTTAACCAGGTCACTGGAATAATACAACCCAGGAGGTGATCCAGAGACTGGAAATCATGAAGAGGGAGTGTGTGTGTGTGTGTGTGTGTGTGTGTGTGTGTGTGTGTGTGTGTGTGTGTGTGTGTGTGTGTGTGTGTGTGTGTGTGTGTGTGTGTGTGTGTGTGTGTGTGTGTGTGTTGTGTGTGTGTGTGTGTGTGTGTGTGTGTGTGTGTGTGTGTGTGCGCGTACATGGCTCCTGTGCAACACTGCTGTTCAGGCGGGCAGGGGCGGTGAGATTCCTCTGCCCGTTGCCGCGGAAACGGGACTGAGGAGTGGGTGCGGCGGCGAAGCTCTCGGGCAGGCCGCTGCTGCGGGGACGCACCAGGGCGTTGGTCGGGTACAGGAACTGGGCGTAGGACACCGTCTGGGGGGAACGGGGGGGGTTTAAAGCCTCTTCCAAAATACACAAATTGATACACATTTGTATAATAAACAAAACTTTAATATTTTGCATGGCCTCACAAGGCTGTGGGGGAAGAGCAGGAGACCCAAACCCTGCTGATGAAGAATCTCTCTCATTCAACATGTTTCATTGACGCCAATAGAGTGATATGAACTCAGACCACCGGCAACCGTCTCTATTGTTTACGTCCCAATTGATTCATCTGTGCTCAAGGCTAAACAAAAAAAATGGGAGTTTCTAATATAATGTCACCGAACGACGACCACGCCCCCGTCCCAGACTTCCTGGGGCCCGCCCCCAGGGGGAGGACCTACCTTGCCGTAGGCTCCAAGCTCCATGCCCTCCAGAGACGGGAGGAGGTCAGCGGCCACCACGGAGGACAGCCTCTGTCTCTGGACCTCCAGCTTGGTGTCGCTGCAAAGGGAGAGAGGAGGAGGAGGAGGAGGAGGAGGAGGAAAAACAGAAACACATGGAAGCACTTTCTAGACGATCTCCCTCCCCCATCCTCCCTCCAGCGCTTTGAGGCGCACGGCACACAGAAGAGATAGGCATCTTGACCCGGGGATGGATGGAGGCTTGGTGGGTGGGGTGGATGGATGGATGGGTGGACTGAGGGGGTTGGGTGAGGGGGTGAAGGGTGCGCTCTACTGGTCTGGGGAGTGGGTTGTATAGTACCTGAGTTCAAAGCTGTCTCCATAGGGCAGCACTGAGAAAGCGGCAAATAGAGACCGCTTGGCACATATCAGCATGATCCTGGGGACACAGAATAAAGGGTGTGTGAGTCTACCGGCCCTCACCAGGCTGAACCCCTCCAGGCGGCCCCCACAGGGGCCCGGCCGGCGTCCACAGGGGCCCGGCCCTACGCCCGCCACACAGGGGCCAGATAAGCCCGTGCTCTCCGTCTCCCACTATACTATACTGGCCAGGCTGGACTCATAACATAACAACAGGGCGACCGGCTTGAAGGTGTGTCTTCAACTGATGACGCACTCGTCTGGACTCGATGACACAACAAACCTTATATAGCCTTTTTTATATTATAGCCTACCGACAGACATACATATAACATATCTGATATATTTGGGTTGTTTGAGAACCCACCCTATGAGATCGGCGATGATGAACTCAGTTTGATATTCAACAGTCCCCTTTTTTGGATTCCTCTTCTCAATAGCTCATTGAGAACCGATGCGTCTTGTTTACACACTGGACAATGTTTCACATATTTTCCCAGGTGCCAACACAATGTCCTTGATATCAGGAAAGAAACGTGATGGATATCAATATCAACAATCTAAGAGTGTGAAATATCGTCCATTGTGAAACCTTTAGACGTAGGTTTGTGTCCACAAGCAGTATTTTTTTAAACTGAAATCACTGCAATGCGCTTCTGTCCAGATCCCCATTACCCTTTCTAATAAGGCCTATATAGTTATAGGAACGAACAAATAGCCACAAACCAAGCTGTTCAGTCATAATCTGCGTGCACGGCGATGCGTCTCATACGCAGTGATGCGTTTTTTCATCCTTCAATTTGAGGATCAACATCTGCTCCCACCGGCCAGCGGGGCTGGCGTCAGCCCACCTGCGTGGGGGGCAGGTCAGCAGCTCGCTATAGCCCTCTGGAGACGGTACACATCGGGCATTTAAAAACGGTAGTAGAAACGTATAGCAGCGTAGCGTTGTTTGACTGGGCCTGGCCAAAAGGGCCGATGGAAAGAGACCCCATGTGAGAGCTGTTAGGGGGCTTATGGCCTAGCTACTGGGAATTTGCCATTGACACAGCCAAGCAGAGCCCTTCTCAACTGACAAGGTTTAATATGGATGGAGCTCTTGGCGGTTTGCTTCTTGCAAGCTTCTACAACAAAACAAGTTTACCGAAAGCAAACTGTTGTTCCAACAATGGTTTCATATGTCACAGGATTTACTGGCTTATTGCTTTCTTTGGTGCTTTAGACTAAGAACAATTTTTCTAAAGATTAAATTCAAACAGGTCTGGTCCTGTTTTAGTGGCAAGCAGAATCCATCTTCACATTTAGGATATGAAACATACTGAGAGTAGAGCCGGTAGAATTATCTAAAACCCGGTACATTCTTGGACACAAATGAACAGACTGAAATACGTTTTAGGAAAAGGTTACAGAGGGACAGTTGTTTTGACACTTTGTCCTTATTATCCATTGAATTCTCAATCAGCAAATGTTGATGTTGACCCAACATGGAGTTGGTCTTCTTGACAAAGATAACTGCAAAAACACCTGCCGATTAGCCAACTGTCTGGCTCAAGAAATTACATATTTTCAAGCGAACACAGGTTCAGCCGTGTATCCTAAAGAGTATAACGAGGAAGAGACACCACATCTCAAAGCTTACTGACTTTTTCTATGGGTATGGGTAAAGGTTTAAGTTAGTTCCTAATAAACATACAGGACTGTTAACCGGTTTAATTTTAATCATCTGCCCAGTTTCCATCAGCAAGCTTCAAAATAGACACAGAAAGTGCAGAGTGTGACGTTGTGGTATAGCTACAGGGGGATTCTGCACACACCAGCAAAAACAGACACGGGAAAAAGACTAACCCAAGATAGAAACAAGGGGATAAGAGCACATGACACATGCATGACAGATGAGCATGCCATGAGCTGCTCGATGGAATAATGATAGGATTGAACACCAATATTAGGGCCTTTTATAGAACTTAAAACAAGAATTCCCACAACCACAACACAGAAATGACTTCGTAGGAATGAGGAAGACTGCATATTCCAGTCATAATATTTCAGCACCCTCTTACATAAAGGTAACTTAATGACAAATCGGTAAGTAGTGCCATTTTCTACCTCTCTTAGGACTTAGTTTCGAATGGTCACATATCACCACACATATGCAGTGCATTGCCTTTATCATGAGTGTGTTTGTTGACCTCCAGGTAGTGTGGGTATAAGGAGCTTATGATTTTAGACTGAAAGATAAGCTTATTATGTAATACTCAGACCACTAGTTACCTCCAGCCAAACACTAAAGCGAACCAGTGTGTTAGTAAATGACACACATACTGCATAACAATGAACCAACCTGCTTCCTCTGGTGTCGTACTGTCTCATACTCCTGATGAAGTGGACCTTCTTGGGCGCCTTCGGTCCAGGGGAGCCGGAGACGTTTCTTGTTCTTGAGACAAAACAAAACGGGCACATTCATATATCCTGCAATCAAATGCAATACGTGTATTCACGCATGGGACTTGTTATTGTGGCGAAATAGCTTCCCTCTCCTTCTTTAATGAAAACCAATGAACAAGGAAGATGGGCAGATGAGCTCAGACACGTTATGATCCGTAGTTGAGTTTTTATAGAAAGCAAAACAGGATCCAGAAGGAAACGAAACTAGTATGAAACAAGAGATGACTAGCGTACCTGCTGATGCTCTAACATACGGAAGTAAACATACCCTAGTAAAGGCCCGTGGATCAACCGCCACACATGAAGACATTCACAGCATTTTATATTCGTGGCCACTCTCTCACCTTTGACGCGAATCCAGATGTGTGGCACTGACTCCCCGGACGGGGCTGAACACAGACGGCGACCTGGCACTGGACGGATGTCCGGGAGTGATCGGGGAGAGAGGAGCTTCTAGCAACAGGGGCATCGTGTCTTCGCTACCACCCTCCAAAAATACTTCATTGGCCACGGCGACACTTGCTGCTGGTCCCGGTGACATTACCAAAGAAGGGCGACCGGGGCTCAGCGCGCCGATCGCCGGGCCGACAGCGGGGGCTGCGGGTGACACCTTGAAGACACATTCCTGGTTTTCCACCGGCGGAGGTCCGGCCGGTGCGCCGGCGTCTCTAACGTGGTGATCGGCGACGTCTTTTTTTTCGATACTTCCATTGGTAATGTGGCACACGGGTCGTCCATCAAGCGAGATATTGGAGAGGAACAACAGCGCCGCTTGCCTCCGTCCTGAATCCTTGGCTTTCTTTTGGCGTTCTTTGTGGGATTTGGTTGTGGCGTTTCCTGTGGACTGAAGACCACAGGCAGCAGTCGCCATTCTAGTTTGAAATGTCGAGGTTCGAGTGGGAAAACCACTAGCCGGTACATGAATACTGACCACGCCCCCACCCTACCCATTGGTCTATATTATTATCATGCAAATACATACAGAGCCATCGTAGTCCATTGGATGACTGAACCCTGTGTTGTAAACGAGAGGGGGCCGGACCAGAGGGCTGGACCGGAGGTCGGGACCAGAGGGCGGGACTAGGTCCCTGGGGACAATGGGTCCTCAGTATTTAACCAGATGGGACTTCTCAGGTGATTCTATAATTTATATGTTGTCAACAGCAATCTTAAATCTCATTAACTCATTTCCTTTTTTTTTTACCAAAATTAAGCTTATGACAAACTGATAAAATTCGTCCTCAATATTGACATTATTAGCCAAATGAATTGAAAGGAAAATGTTCAATGTGCTATATAATATAAACGTATTGTGTAAAAATGTACCATGGGCCTGTATAAGCACATTTGAAGGTAAGATGTCCAAGTCCAACCAATTTAATTATCCAAATATTGCCCAGCAGGGCAATGTGTCATTTCCAATGGAGAGGGACCCACCTTGGACAAAATCTGAATTGAAAAACATATTTTCCTTTTTACAGTCATGGAGGTGAATGACATATGGTTTTGGTTCAGGATTCAAACAGTGGTGAGGGGGTTATTATGTTAAACAATAGTGTATATGACAGGATGAATAAACAGGCAAGCCAATTTAGACACACAGCTCTTTTTTATTTATTTATTTTTGCAACAACAACAACATCATCATGAAAGTGTCCTTCCACCGTTTAGTTCATTTTTTGCGGCTGCTGTGAGCGAGACAACAACCAGTTTAAGGCTTTGATTCTAGAAACATGAATAGTAGGTATCTGAGGTACAGCCAAACTCTTGTCCAGAACACTGTACGGGTCGTAGTCTCATTGTTACAGCGAGGGATCGGACGCTTAGCACCATTATTCATAACCCATGGCTTTGTTAGTGTGACACTGATGGGGTGCTTTGAGGTGGAGCCATTCCTATTTCAGTGGTACCTTGGAGAACACAATGTCCAAACAGTAGTCTAGTCATTTAAATCTGTCACGTTTAAATGACACAGGTTCATAGAAATGCACATGACAAAACACTCACTAAGTCCTGTTCCGTACATCCGTATTATATATGCACTAACTGAGCGTTTCAGCTCACGGCGTATTTAATACAGGCACAGCGACATGAACAAACATCTCCCTCTCTGACTACTCTACAGAACATCAACCCAACACCCTGATTCAACAAGTAGCACATGCCTTTATCATCAATAATATAAATGCTTTTTCTGGGGTGTATGCAGCCAATATTCTTTTTTTTTTAACTTTTTTTTTTAGAAAAAAAACATGTGGACGCACAGTTAAAGATAGAACTGCCAATGTCTCTACCCCCTTTAACATACAGTTGGATCCCACACATACACACATGTGTTCACATGGAAACAGATGCCCATTCTTTTGCTTTTGCTGTGAGAAAAGGGAAGCAGTATGCAAAGGTAACCACGGAGATGCAAATAACACAGTGTGCTAATCAAATGGCTTGGTTTGCATGGCGCAACAGAAACAACAACCAGGTTGGCCCGTAAACATACACATCTCGGTTCTTTCTAGCCTAAAGAAGAAACATAAATAGAAACCATTGAGATATCTGCTGTCAAACCGACATGACAATTCTCTGTGTTGTCACGATCACATTTCAAACTTTTACATTCAATTGAGTTCATTTGCCTCACCACTGACCTATGAATTGAAGTGGATATTAGCGAGATGTATTCAACATGGGTGACCTGTTCCACTATCGTATATACCAACTATGGGAGCGATGTAGGGATGTAGAGCATGTGATTTCTCCGTTTGACCACGACCACAACACCAACCGGTATTTCTCAGTTCTCTGGCCTATATACTTAAACATGTTGAATACTTCTCTCTAAAAGTGCCTCTCTTAAAAGGACATATTTGAGCACCTTTTTTTTTATGTATCTCTTATCCGTCATTTCATTCCACATTATCTCTGCGGCACACCGCTTACCTCAACACCGACGGCTGCCAACTCTCATTCGGGTCAACCGCCATGTTGTTTTGTAACATAGCATATAAATCACCCATTATTGGATGGCATCACAGGGCTGTAACTTGATGTAGATGAACAACCTCCCCCTCCTCCCTCGTGGTTCTCCCCCTCGCTGTCTGCCTCTGCCTCCAGTGCCGGGCGGCACAGACAGCAGTAGCCTCGGTACAGACCTCGATGTCTGTTCAGTCTACCTCTTAGAGCCTCGGCCGGCAGCCGCAGGCATAGTCTCTCCCTGCTACCTCGTCACACAGAAACCCTGCGTCGCCCGCGTCCCCGGCGGGTCACACGGTGGTCTCGTACTCCATCACCTCTTTGGCCGTGCCAAGACAGCGGTACTGGATCCTGGGAGTCACCGGAGCGGCGCTCTCCAGCACCAGGATGGTCTTACGCAGCCTGCGGTCGATGAAGTGTGCGTCCCAGGCCGGGTACTTTTTCCTGGGGAGGTCTATCCGGATCACCGGCCCCTCAGTCCTGGGGGTGAGGCGGGGCAGCGAGGCCTGAGCCCCCCGGGTCGCCCGCACCTGAAAGACGTCGGCCTCCCCCCCGACCCCCTGCTCTCGGTCCTTAGTCCTGGGCAGGGTCCTGGGGGGGCTGGCCACCACGTCGGGAGGCAGGGTGGAGGCCGGGGACGCCAGGGGCTCGTCATCCAGGCGCTCCTTCTCCACGACGTAGCCCCAGCCCGAGATGGGGCCATCGGGGTGCAGCAGGCAGTAGTACACGCACATGAAAAAGGTGCCTAGGGCGTAGCTGCTGGCCACCACGCACACCAGCGCCACGGCGGAGAAGTCGGAGGTGTGCTGGCCACGGTACAGGTACCACAGGGTGGTGAGGGCCACGTTCTCCACAAACACCGTCAGGCTGTAAATGAGCATGCGGCAGCGCGTGCGTCCCTCCCTCACGCTGAACCAGCAGAAGATGTACACAATGCCCACCATCATGTTGTAGATGATCTCCTCCCACTTGGACATGCAGAAGTCTGTCTCACCCTGGATGATCCAGAAGGTCATGATGCACCAGTGGGCCACGATGAAGATGCCAAAGTAGAGCTGGAACACGGAGGCGAAGAGCGCGAAGGCCATGGTACGCGCGCCGATGGTGAACAGGTGCCAGAGGATTTGGATGATGACTGCCTTGTAGGTCATGGGGAGCTTGTCGTCCCGGGAGTCCCTCAGGACCTTCTGATAGGAGGCAATCATCCATGACAGAGATATCAGAGAGGCGGAGGCAGAGAGCCCTGGGGACGGAGGAGAGCGAGAGAGGAAGTGAGAGGGAAAGAGTGGGATGGAGTGGGAGAAACAAATTAGGTTGGAAGGAGACTAGAAGGGAAATGAGGGTGATTAGAACGGAAGAAACCAGGGGGAAGAATCCCGTGAAGTAAAGCCATGTCGTGACTGCGCTACACTCTACAACGCAAACAACTGGCAATTCTGATTATACCATTACTTACAGAAGGACAAAAGAACTCAACTGAACAATGTCCTCCAAAGAAAATGGCGACCGGGTATTATCTTAACCATGGAGCCCAGCGAGACCAAGTGACGCATTTTCAGTACCCTGCAGGCGCCCTATTGAGTCCAAGACAAGTGACTAATCGCCCTCTATGTGAGCAATAGGCGTTTGTGGAAGTGATGTCAATGCTTATTTTTACTGTCAAAAAAGTGGTTGGTAATCATCTGCCAAAACATGACGTTGATGTCTTGGGCGCTCCGTGTATAACCAGTTTCCCCCACAGTGTTTCCTGTGGCTAAAGGGGCCACTTGGAGGGCCACGGTGGCAGTATGGACCGGTGTCATGGGGCTGAGTGCTGCAGTGGGGCGGGACCCCAGCGTGGGGGGACTTACCCTGGAGGGGCAGGACCTGGCGGGCCTGGACCATAATGCTGAGCTGCAGAACAAGCTGAGGGGCACTTTTGAGGAAGGATTCCAGCAGACGCAGCATGCTGATATCAGCGCTCTGGAACATCATGCTCCAGTAGAAGTGGTGCCGCTCGTGGTCGCCGCGCCAACGGCTCTGCACACCCAGATACAAGGCGTGGACGTACCTATGGGGGATGGGGGGGAGGGGGATAGGGGGAGGAGAGGGGGGGAGGAGAGGGGATGCATGTTCAGAGGGGGTCCACTAGAGATTCACTGCGATCGGTCAGCCTCAATGAAAATTAACCTAAAGAGTGGAAAGAGTCGAAATGCGTATTGGATTTAACGTAAATATTTTAAAAAAAAACAATAGCCGTGCCAGCGCTGTGGTTCTCTAAGATGATGATGTTCCTCGGGCTCGTCCCCTGTGGAGAAACATCCCATTTGGCTTCCAAGAGGCTGTTTTATTTTTTTATTTTTCGCTGCTCTCATGAAAAGAGGATGAAACCCACTAAGTAGTGTGTGCATCTCCAGAAGGAGCCTGGCGCACAAGGGGGCGATGGAGCCAGCGTGAAAGGGATCGCTGAACCGTGCTAGGGTTTGTGTAACCCTCATTTGTTCTGGTTTCCTGTTACACAAAGTGTCCTGCGGGACGTCATACATCCACACAGTATGTGCCAGCCCGTACAGTACGGCTATTATTATCCACGGGAGAGGATGCAGGGACAATTTACTTCTTAGATATTGCTGACGCCTTGATCTAAAGCAACTTACAACCATTCATTCACACATTCACAGCGGAGTCAACCAGTCAGGAGTGGTCAGGGCGAGTGTTATTGCTCAGGGAAACTTCAACACTCGAGGATCGTACTAGCAACCTTTGGGATACCAATCAACCCACTCTACCTCCTGAGATACTGCAGATACTATAGTGCCCAACCCTTCAAAGATCCTAATTCCGCTGATTGCGTATCGCTGTCAGATAGTTCCTGAGTTTACGGCTGAGGATGCACACAGGAGGTAATCCATTTAAGACACACACCCGCCGCCCTGAAAGCAGCGACAATTAAGAGAGAACGCACAACAGCTTTAATGGTATTACCGGTAATTCTGCTTTACCACATCGGTATAATGTACTCCTGGCTTACGCACACACATACACACTCACACACACACGCACCCACACATACACACACGCATACACAAACACACACACACACACACGCACGCACACACACCACACACCACATACACACACGCACACACACACACACACACACACACACACACACACACACACACACACACACACACACACACACACACACACACACACACACACACCACACACACACACACACACACACACACACACACACACACACACACACACACACACACCAAACGTCTCAGGAAGAAGCCAAGAAATCAATAAATAGTGTTGAAGAGGCAGGAAGAGAAACTGTGAGGGAGAGAGGGATAATGGGCGAGAGATGTGGCCTAGAGATAGCTTGTATAATTGATTCCCCTCTGATTCCTTTATCATCACAGTGTCTGTCTGTAAAGATTACTCGTCTAACCTTCCGCCCACCGTAGTTCAGCTGGAAGCCTCCTCCTGGCTGGCAGCAGCACAGATCTGCCAGAGCCAATCAGAGCATCCAAGACCGGAGGACTGCCTTGCCATCTCTAACCGAGCAGCTGACCCACAGACCTAGAACTACCGAACCATGTGGGAGCGGAGGGGAACCTGTACACCCATTGCTTCATGGTCTCGCTCAGCACAAGTTGGGACATTTTTTAGGCTTCAGTTTCAGTGTTGAGCTCAGAGCCGAACATAGAAGACCAAAAAAACAAATAAGTTAATAATATTATGAATGCTTAAATCCCTTGGAATCAAGCCACGAGAATTGGTCTACATATATAGATACTGCAGTACGACTCCCATGACAACGATTTACTCTGAGTATTTCACAATATTTTAGAGTCTAGAGGAAGGAGATTTGACTATATTTGCATTTCTGTGGATGAGTTGACGATTTTCCCCAGGAGATTATTGACCTAGAAGCGCATGAATGGGGTGGAGCCACTTCTCCAGCCGCGAGACGTCAAAAAATGTACAATACGCTTCGACATGTGAAGTCCTATGCATGTTTCATTAACACATACTCACATGAAATGTAGCTGGGCTTGGAAGAATGCAAAGACTAATCAAAGCCCGCATGCATGAACAGATCGAGGAACAGATACAGATAGGAGCAGGGAGCGCGAGTAGCCTATAGGCTAGTGTATCTGCTTACACCCGTTTATATCGTCACATTCTTACCTCCAAACCTGTGCAAGCTGAAATATGTGAATGATGGCTTGAAAGATCCACATAAAGACTCTGCAGCAACCGTGGGCACCTCCCCTTGTGCCCGCTGCAGGTAGCCCCTCGACCGCAGCAGCGCGGCCAGCGCCCCGCTGATCGCTGTCCTTGGTGCTGAAATTGTTCTCCGTGCCCGTCGCCGCGACCACCGCGGCAGCCGTGCCGCTCTCGGTGGTCTCCGCATAATCGTAGGCGAACCATCTGAAGCTCAACACCTGCACTACCACCGAGGGGACTATCACAAAGACTAGAGTCAACGCAAACCACCAATAGTTTTCCCTTAAGTAGTAATCCGCGGCCAGCCACAGGTCTGAGGCCCCGTCCGAGAAAAAGACCAAAAGGGCGCACAGCGTCCAGCAGCAGTCCAGGAGGGAGTAGCGCTTCTCGGCGGGACGGCACTGCGCCGAGCGTTGGTCCAGGCTGGAGGGGCACTCGGGTGGGCTTTCGTTTCGCAATGAAACGGGTGCACCGTCAGATTTAGCGGCCATGTTTGTTGTAGAGAAGAGAGTGAGTAAGAGAGATGGGAAAATGATGGAAGGGGGAGGGGGTCATGTAGCCTGTGTCTATGCATGCGTGTGAGGGAGGGAGGATGGGAGGATGAAGAGGGCGAGGTATAGGTGAGAGGATTGGAGGACCGCTACCTCCGCTGCACCCCCATAGCAGAATATTAGTCCTTAAAAGAATTTAGTCCGAAAAACAGAGCAGTTCTGACCGCTGGTTAAAAAAAAGACTAGCACTGTTAATGGCATTGTTTTTTGTAATATATTTAAAAAAAAACAAAAAAACAATGATGTAAACTGGTTTGTCCCAGAACGAAAAAGATGAATTTATTTTCAAATCTTTCATAAATACTGCACGGGAAGTAAATGATGCTGACACCTATAGGTGAGATCAAGAACCACACATTAATCAACTGAATAGTGGCCTAATAAACTGGTACCAAAGAAGTCTAAAATTGTTTGGAACTGGATAAACCTCATTTCATTAGCCGTTCAGTTAGGCTACGTATCATACCCCTTAAAGTTAACTGATATGAGCTTAATCAAAGTAGCTTTGATAGATCACTTTATTTCTTTATCATACTTAATAAAAAAACAGTTTTATGCTGAACAAAGTCCATCACCGGCAAAGCTGTTGTTCAATACCAGGTAGGCCAGTGCCTTTTGACATCATTGGCCTACTGAATATCATTATTATATATCCTAATTAAAGATAGACCAAGACGAAAACAATGAAAATGTACTAAAATTTAATCATTCATAAAAGCTGGAAAATCATGTGTGACAGGGTAACACAAGAAGAATTATTAGAGTTAGTACAATATAATTTCAGCTTCAAGACAGAAAAAAAAAAGCGTAATTTCACCCATCAGTCTATAAAATACTAATTTCCTTAGCTTCATTATGCAAAAATGGAATTAGAATATATTATGGGAAATATGAAAGCCTGGCAGCTTTCAATATAAAACAAAGTCACTTATAGGAGAGATGCGATCTCACGAAGACACTTCCTAGCAGTATGAAACCTATGGACCACAATGCATGTTGTTGACACGGTTAGTGCAGGAGAAGGCTTAAGAAGGCCCGCGTACATGATTCCTTTAGCAAACATAGTCACAATATGCCAAAAAAAACAGCTGTGTTACTTTCAATAAAACACTTTAGTCTCCATATATTATATGGTCTTTCCTTGAAACCTGACATTTTGTCAAAAGATAAGACCGTTGAAAAGAAAGATAACAGTTGTCATCAACCAAGGCCAACAATGATGAATTACGTGTTGGGGGGGGGGCGGGAGGGGGCTCTTCACCATTAAAAAGAGAAGAAAATCTTAAAATAATGTGCCGTCTCCTCTCCAGAGTGGTGAAGTGGTTCTCTGTCAGCCGTTGTCGATGGGATCCAGAGTGGGCTTGGAATGCTGGCACCATCCGAATGGGCAACAGTTAATCATTACAGGGATCTGCACAGAGGGACAAATCCTGGTGAATATGCAACACTGTGCTACGTGCGAGAATGCAGAAGCATAAGGAGTGGTTTGTCAAGCCATTTTTGGCTCTTCTGTGAGGAAACGAGTGATTAACTTGGATCAAGTAGCAGCAAACAGCTGACATTGTAATACACCAAAGACCCAAGCAGAATGGCAACAATTTCCTAAAAGCCCATTTAAGGTCGTAATCACTCTTCTTCAGCACACCGCAGTTTTCTAACCTGGCAACGCTCTTCAAACACTGAGTGCTGTTACACGGCTTCAACAGCAGATGGAACTGTACGCTAGATTAGGCTTTATGTGCGCATACAGCCCAGTTCAGCCCAAATAAAGGGTTTTAAAACATTGCAGAGTCACAGCGGTGTGAACTGGTTAGTGCTGGAGCATCTGAAGCTGTTGCCTTTCGTCACGATGTTTACCACGTTAAGTCGCCATTTTAAAACCATTTCAAAGCGGTTTTGTCGCAAATCTTTGATCTGAACTTTACTGAAACATGGTGCATACAAATATTTAAAATACATCGCCCTATATCCCATGACGGGTGAATGCGTGTTGGGTCAAGTTCTGCTGAGGCTTTCGCTGTCCGCTGGTTATTTATTAATGCCAGACAAACGAGGCCTGCTTGTAGCGGGCCAAAAGCAAACACAGCACCGGTCACCTTATTCCAGCTGGCTCGCATTCAAATACCACTAACCTGGCATTAAACTTTATCCATCAATCAACCTTCCAGTGGCCATTTAATTCAATTACTTTCCCAAAAAGGATGACCCCCCCACCCCCCCTCCCCAGTATGAACTTCCAACATCTATTAATTATTCAGTCTTCTGCTGAAGCGTGGGTGACTCAAAGCGAGTGTATATACTGACTCTATGAACTGATTACAGGCTTGTTGTTGTCTAGATCCTCACCTGGCTTAGCGCTGTGGCTCACGGGCCTCTTACAGCAGCGTGCAGTTAGACTTCTTCTTGGCCTTCTTCTTTTCCATCGGCGTTTTTCTATTGATCTGCCGCACCAGGTCATAGAAAATCTACAGCACAGGAGAAGGAGCTCAGAAAATGTCTCAGGTAGATCTATAGAAATGCATTCATATTGAAAAGCTGATGGGGTCATACTTGGCACTGGCACCCACCTCGTTTACGTTGATCTTTGATTTAGCTGAGGTCTCTAAAAAGGCACAGTTGTTCCACTGGCGGGCGAGGTTCTGCCCCTGCTCCTTCCCCACCACGCGCTCGTCCTCCAGGTCACACTTGTTGCCCACCAGGATCATGGGAACCTGGTTCAACACAAGCACTTCTCAGTTAGACACGATTGCTTTGTTATGTTAGACATAAAGTTGCCGTCTCGAAGACCTCCATTTTGTTCCTGTGGTGTAGTTCCCCGCTACACACAAGTGAGTTAAAGAGCGCGTGTGTGCTTTTCTCTGACCGGAGCAACTGCTGCTGGGTGGTGACACGTCATTACCTGCGCCGCTTGAGATTTGAACACCTGGTGGTTAAGTCTCCAAGGACAACTAGTTTGTAACATTCATAGTACAGAAAATGCAACGGCTTCCATCAGGGGGCCATTGACTCAATGTTACCCAATACAGGAAAAGATAAGGAGTTAACAGACATTTATTAAAACAAAAAGCTTCAGGGTTGCCACTTAAATATGTGATGATAAACATTTTATACGGTGTATGGCCTCATGTTGGCTCATTCAGTTATACATGACCTATCAACCCAACTAGTCGATCATTAGTGAGGAAGATTGGCAAGAAATGGATTCAGTATTTTACACTAACAAATATTAATCTCCGGTTAATATTCAGTGTTGAGATGAAGCCTTTTAATAGTACCATGGATACACAATTAGCATCCAGTGAGGTCAAACTGTATTTCCTATTCACGCTTTGGGCAAACGTATTTATACACGCCTGACACCAAATACTAACTGCACAGTCACCAGGCAGGCGTCTATGAATAAATAACGCCACTCAGCATGGAGTAGCTCATGCCTCTGGGGCAGGAGACGATGTGAGCCAGAGTGAATGTGGCCGATTGCATCTAATAAAAGGAATAAAGGCAACTCCATTTCCATTCGGTTGCTACGGCGCCCGCCCTTACCCACAGAGTAAACGTCCATGAAGTACAGAGGATCGGAGATCAACGCGAAACCAGAGCAGCTTCATGTTAACAAAGCTATATTAACAAATATGCTATATTTGTAAACCTTTAGTGTACTAAATCCTTTAATGACCACGATACGTCGTCAGCGTTTAAGGCAAAATGCTAAGTGGAAATACCGGCTTCTGACAATGCCACGGCCAGCTTGTTCTCCTCTAAAACTTCTGTTCCGGGTCAAAACGTTTGTTTTGGTTATGGCCTCTGTGTTATGATTCACTATTCTAAGAATCGCCCAGTGTGCCAGATATGAAACAATCTAGCACGCAAATACAGTGTGCTGCCGCCACAGAAGCAAGCAAACAAACTGGATCCACGAGAGCATTCTCTTCATTACCAGTACTAAAAAAGACTGGTCTTCTTTGAAAAAACTCCATGACCAGAGCTGTGCTACCTTACTGTGACAACGAAGAGTTGCATTTGAAAGATGGAGACCGCCTTGCGCCCAGAAGGATTTAAAGACGTCTTATCCAATACCTCATCAAATTACAGTGTGGGAATAGTCGTACCTTGTCATTGACAAATATAATACATTTGCTCGACTCAAAATATATTGCTTCGCTCAGCTCGTCGTGCACTGGTGTTCGTTCAGTCCTCCACCGAGCTGAGCCTCGAGTCTTGGGACATGGGGGTAGGTGGAGACATCCTCTCCAACATTGTGAATTTGGACCGCGGCACCCATTTTATAACGCTTGTTGCCTAGGTTGCCTAGGTTGCCCGTTTAAAATCAGGTTACCCAACTGAGGTCTCTCTGGAATTACCCTACACGCTGATTTCCTGACTAAACCTTGCATGCTGTAAAACATGCACAGAACTTCCAACTATAACTGGAAATCCTTTTGGGTCATGCCATTATCTTCTCTGATTGGGCGTTTCAAGTGACTTGGGCGGGGAACTCACCAAGGCAACGGTCAGGTGATAATCACACATGAACCAGGATTCCAATAACACAGGTAAGGCCATTAGCCAGTGAAACTCTGACGTCTTAAACATGAATAGCAGTGAATGGCGCATTGTGAGGCGAGCTAATGTCTAAAAAGGCCTACACTTTATGAGCCTGTGTAGGGCTACGTTGCCAACATCAGTAACCATATCAGTCAGTTTCTTTGAGTGCGTTTCCGTGGGCTCAGACTCCGGACCACTCACATCCTCGGTGTCCTTGACTCTGAGGATCTGCTCCCGCAGGTCCTGCAGGTCGTTGAACGTCGACTGTGCCGTGATGGAGTAGACCAGAGCGAAGCCCTGGCCGTTCTTCATGTAGAGGTCCCTCATGGCCGTGAACTGTTCCTGGAGGACCGGGGGAGAGAGAGACACACCGTCACCAAAGCCCCCACCTGAGCCCGGCCCGCCAAAACCCTGCTGCCGGGGGCGCCTCTAAACTTACAGTTCCGGCCGTGTCAAGGATCTCCAGCATGCATTGCTGTCCATCCACCTCCACTTGCTGTGGGGAGGAGAGGAGAGAGGAAATGTGATACACGTGGCAACATGGGACCAGGGGAGTGACTATGCAGGAGGAAAAGCAGGCGTCCGTACCTTTCTGTAGGAGTCCTCTATTGTTGGGTCATACTTCTCCACAAAAATGCCTTGCACAAATTGAACTGTCTGGAATGGGACAAAGACAAATACTGTCATTTAGAATAAAACTTACAATTTGAAGCCTTCATTTGTAGCATATTGGAAAGTATAAAGAGAATGTAAATGATATGTGAATCAGCCACATATATTTCACATGGATGTAAACTCAACTATCAAAAATGGAATAAAAAATTTGTAGTGACAGGCCCATTATGATGACTTTAATATGTCCTGAATTATAAATGACCAAATGAAAGCCGGCCTGTTGGAAGTGGAAGGCCTGGCCTGTACTCACCAGTGCTGACTTTCCCACGCCTCCTGACCCCAGGACCACTAGCTTGTATTCCCGCATGGTAAGGCTACTTCACTAGACCGCGCAAGGAACTGCAGGCGCAGAACAAAAACAAATTAACTGTTGGTTAGTTTACAAATCGCTCTCAGCAACTCACCCACTTTTGTACTTAATACATAGTAATACAAACAAGAGAACCACATTTATGCAAGAAGCAAAACCACATTGCGGGTGGCGGTTCCACACTAGCAAATGGTATCCTGAATCCTTTCAAGAACGGCAATTATGACTGAGCAGTAAAGCGCGGCCGACTGACATCAGCAGATTCAACTCTCCCTCTCGGCTAGAAGAATGAGCTCCGTCCCCCACCCACTCTCTGGGGACGTCAGCTGTCTGAGAAGGTGGGGCTCGTGCTGCGCCCCAAGTTCTCATCGCACAAGAATCAAGAAAAGGAGAAGTAGGAAGTGAGGAGGCCACTTCCTCCAGCACAGTCACAGCTCTCTGCTAAGTCACCAGGTAAAGACTCACAGCGCCAGAAATAACTATCAGCAGACACACACACACACACACACACACACACACACACACACACACACAACACACCAACACACACACACACCAACACACACCACACAACACACACACACACACACACACACACACACACACACACACACTTCTTTTTCCAAAATAAGTAGTGATTTAACTGAACTATCGTTTAATTATCATCTAGATGATAAATCCATAACATACATATAAATGTTTCTAACCTGTATTTTTAGGTTCTTCTTATTTCCATATGTTTAAAGGCTCACGAGAATATTTAGAAGATTGCAAACACAGAATAAAATACTACATTTCCCATGAGCCGCTTTGCCTCTAACCACAGCTACTTGAACTGATTGTGTATTAATTTGAAGTAAAAAAAAACAAAACAAGGACCTTTACTATAGTGGTGGTAAGCATCAAAAAGCCAGCTGTGTAGCCAAGGCACAGTACAGTGTCTCAGATGTTCTGGATGCGATGAATGCCCTGTTGTCAACCGCCAGAATGAAATGAGAATCCCATTTCAGGGTACACGGAAATAGTCCAATTAACTTCAACTAGTGCATCTTTAACGTGATATTCTCCTAAAATTAACCAAAACATGTTCCCAAAATATAGTAGCATAAGACAAAAGACCTAACCCTATACTAACAGAAGCAACCAATGCTCTGGAAAGGCAGTACAAGGCATATATCATGCTAATATGAGGCCACTTTGATTCACAAATGTCAAAGGGGGTGGGCGTGTGCGCAGAGAAATATCATTAAAGAGGCTCTTTGAATCTACTAATCATACCGGGTTTTCCGATCACAGACTTGAATCATTACTGTGGGACCTTTGTCGAACACTGGGCCACACAATACAAAAAAACACTCTGTCACACTCGACCAGCATTTGCAATTCTAACTACGACGAATGAAGCACACGCAGAAGCCCACAATGAAAGACGGACACATGAGGCCTTCTACAAAGGGCCATTGTAATGACCACCCCCCCACTCAAGTGTATCAGACAAACACTGAACCAGAGATCAGAGGAGACAGCATCAGCCACCATGTTAGAATGATTGCAAGAGATATGATACACCTCAGTTTAACGAATCATCTGGCGATACTTATAGGGCTTTTATAACAGGAATAAAAAGAGCAATATGACCTTTTTCATGTAAAATCATAAACATAAATGCCACAACAAAGGCCAAGCATTAATTAATATGAGCAGTCTCTTTGAATAGCATTCAACTGCATACTACTAAAACATGATAGTAAGAAACAACAATCAAGATCAACAGGTGCTAAATAACTTTGAATAACTTAATATGTTAAGCTTGCGTTTAATCGCTTACGAGAAAAGACCTACCGTGTACACAGCTGCTGTCGATGACAGCTCCCGCTACATCTGGCAAGGAGGGCCCAGCAGACCTCGTAACAGGCTGATATGGAGGGCAGGTGCTGAGCTGTGCTGAGACCCAACAAGCTAGGCTTCTCCAAACGAATTCCCACAGGAAACAAGAACTGTTTTCAAACAGGAAGAACAGTCAGAGTAATAACTTTACACACTGCATTTCCTTTAAAAAGATAACTCGATTTAGAGATTCGATTTGTAATGCAGTGTTTTTAAAGTGTGGAATATCACACATGTATCGATGTGGCAAGTTATGATTGTCCTACAATATCTGGTATCATGATCTTTACCATTTTCTTTAAAAAAAAAAAAAAAAAAAAAAGATAGGCGTTTATATAAAAGCAGCTTGATTTTTTTTGGATCAGAAAAGTAAAACGGGCAAATAAGTATACACCGTCTTCTGGGATCATGATGCCATTAGGGGTAATTAAAAGGAAATGTGTTCAAATAAAGGCCTTCTACCAAAGTATTGTGAAAATCTCTCGATAATTGCTGCGCCAATATTTTCTACTGTCGACAAAGTAACACAGGCCACAACTCAGCTTCAGCTCTGCTTTGCGCAGTGGCTTTCCCAAACACGATAATAGTTTGAAATAACTTCATAGTAGACATAAATCCAACATGATTTTAATTCTGCCCATTTGTATCGCACTGTGCGGGCAAGACTAATGATCTCAATATCACCCAACGAAGTTATACTAGTGTTTATGTGGGGCTTTATCCGCCGCTTCCTAGAGGAAGGGTGGGGCTGTGAGCTCAAACCACCGACACACACCCGACGCAGCGGCTCTAGAAGTTATAACATGAGAGGGGAACCGTGGAAATGCGTCGTGCTGACTCCGGCCCAAACGTTGCCCTAACTGCGGCTCCTCGTTGGAGCCTGATGTCGTCTAGGTGTGTTCACGCCTTTCAGGCGTGAACCCCTCGTCTCGGTACCCCAGCATTACACACCTAGACGACATCAGGCTCCACATGCTAACGTTTTACCAAAAATAAATCCCCCCATCAAGTCCAAAACGCGGCTGATTATTGGAGCCACGACGCGGTGGACAGCCCTTCGCCAGGGTCGTGTCGTGCTACGTCTAGTTATGATCGATCACTTATGATCAGGCCGTCGGTTCGCCTGGTATTAATAAACCCGTGTTGGTGAATGTTAGCCTCCCTTTACAGCCCGGCGCTAGCGGCTAGGACAGGGAGGCTAGGGGTTAGCAGATCCAAAGGCGTGGAAAAACAACCGAGCCCGTTACTATAGTTAAATTATTTTGTTGGACGTTTACAGCCTGTTTATGTACTCTCATATTCAGCTTTTGCAAGACAGTGACCCTAGTTCAATACTGATGAAAAAAACAGTAGAAGTTGCTCTAATGGCGAACTAGTTATTAGCCGATAATAGCTACTCAGACTCGGGTTAGTTAGCCTAGCTCTCTTACCCGAATCAGTTATCATTTCACGTATAAAAAAATAAGCTCTCTTGTTTTCAAAGCGATATGCAGAACAACCTGTGTTTAGGCCTCAACTATCACATACTAAATGCATATTTCGACACCGGAAAAGATTTGAAGTCACTTACCGTGCTCCGCTATGTGCAGAAATCACACTCAGCGTGAATGTACGGAAGGGTTGTAGCAGGGGCTGCCGATTGGTTTGTTAGCAGCCAATCAGGTTAAAGTTGTTTTATTACATTTATTTAATGTTAATTAAATGTTTTTATTTTTTTATGGAAATACATCCCCTCTTATTTGAAATAAATAATTTAGGCACTATAATGTTTTTGGTCATGCCACTACTTAAACAATTTCTTCCTGTATCCTGGTGTGATTATAGGCCTACATTATAATTAAGTCTAAAGTTTAATAATCAGATGGAGACGTGGGTTAAGATAGTGGGATGGATCTAAACATATTATATCGATAAAGCCTTCATCATTTGGGAGAAAGAAACAACACACTAAAATAGAGCCCTAACATTTTGACTATAATACACAAATATTCAAGTTTTACATTCATTAACCTCTTCCTTTTCTTGTTCAAAATACCTTTACATCTATCTGCATGTCAATGTCCTGTATATGTAACACAAACCTCAGCGATTGTGATCAATTTATCTAGTGAAACGGCAATAATAAGAATAAGTGAGGCTTGCCTTCGACAACTCAAGATATGTGTATTTGAAACCTCAACAACTTGTGTTAAACACACTTTTGGCAACCACGCACAAGAATTTCATCAAATGGTAGTACCATGCCTAAGCTGAATCCTATATATTTTTCCTTTAATGGTGCACTGTTGAATAGCACTTTTGCAATGGGAAAATATTAATTTATGTACATGTATTCTTGAATACTGTATACTATTATCCTGACAAAGGTTGGATCCTGTGAGTATACAGTTCTTCTAACCTGTGTAGTTCAGATTTCTATGGGTCTCTTTCACTGACTGCTGGCAATGCCTTTTACAATGTCAATGCACCACGCTAAAGAAAAAGACACCCAACTGGCCACAGCCCAATATCTGAAAGGACCAGTGGAGAACTTACATCATAACTTTCTCATTAGAATGGCCAAATATGGACATTGAATTCATGTGAGGGGAACGCCTGACTTAATGAGTCAACAGGCAGTGTGTGGTAATTCCAAATCTAGCTAATTCTAAAACTTGTCTTCACTGTATTATACACCTGTCATTTATTCATTAAGTTAAAGACGTATTGGCCAAATCCCAAATGTAAGTAAAAAGTGGACATAAGATAAAATAATTGAATTTGCTTCAAGCAACAAAAAAACATTTCCAATTCATTGTGATAATAATCTAAGGTCATTCAGAGTATCATCGGTTACAACACATTTATTACAATCAAAATACATTCCCCACTGCATTTAATGTCCTCTTGATCTCAGTTTTAACAGTTGAATACGATTTGAAGACATTCAGCTTGTCAGATGGGTACCAAAAATGTATTTGTAGTATCTTTAAAAATATATATATAGCATTTTTGTTTAACCAGATGAAAAATCCAATTTACCTGGCACTAATAATTCACTTATTGAAAATGTTCTTGTGGCGTTAAGCAACAAGTTTAACAATATAGAACAAGACATATTGATTTCAAAACACCTATAATCTTTACTTCACTGTTACGAATAGAGTCCAATCGGTGGAATGTTCCGCTCCAGCAGGGTCCATCTCTCACGGTGTCTAGGTAGAATTAGGTGGTCCCATCAGAACCAACGTGGTTTCACTGGAGAAGGAGAGGATAGGGGGGGGTCTGAAACGATTCCCCACGCTTTTTGTTTTCTTTAAAGGAGAGTCTTGTGTTGATCAATCATGAAATCAATGGGAAGATCCGGTAAGCCTTCTTGATTCTCTTGTCCCCTATAAAGTCCTTTCGTATCTATTACCGCTCAGTGAAACGCGCCATGGGGGCAGGCTGTAAGATCTGTTTCCATATTTCTGTGCTCTACTGTACAGTTCTATTTGGAAATCCGATTACAATCTGTATTTTACCAGGGTAAGGTGTTGTACAGGGTCCTGATGAGGCTGCACAGGCCATGTGTTCGCTCATCTTTGCGTGCCAAGAAACCCACTGCAGGCACACTGTACATGCACTGGGGTTAAAACATAGTATAAAAGTGTAAACACATGCAGGGAGTATGTTTAGCAGGGAGTATGTTTAGACCTTACTGGCGGCTGGTTTGTCATCACTCAGCTCAGGTCACCTGGGGTCATTTCCCTGTATTGCTTAAAGGGATCCAAATATAGATGCTGCACCCTGTTTCACCCTGTCATGTGTATATGGTCATTCTACTAGGCCTACGTTATAGTCTACTTATGTTTCCATTGCTTCCATTTTATTTTTCTTGTGCCATTCGTTCCCTCATGCCTCATCTCTTGCACTCCACTTTTTCCTATTCCCAATGTATTTTAATTTCAGCGGCCTCAAATCACTTAATGTCCTCCAATGATATCCTCTATGGTGTTTTTATAATCAACGTCCCACTTCGTTCATTTATTCAGCAGCGTCTCTGCTCTGCCTTTAGACGTCTTTGCTGTGTTTGTAGCGTCTTCTCCTTGCATAGTCGAGGAGCCACAGCCCTTTGGCCGCCTCTCACTCCCTCTTCCGTCCCCGTCAGTGTTTGGCTCCCCCTTCAGAGAGAGATCAGGATTTAGAACAATAACACACATCTCTGGCAATTCAATTGAATGTTCGTCAATGGACAATGTCCTCCAATTAAACTCAATAGTTGGTTTTGGAATAGTCCAATAAATTCAAACATGTGTTAGTAGACCGAGCCATTGAAAGCCGCTTTTATTGAATATCATTCTGAGGGCGATAGAGCTCAGCGATCCCCGGCTTGACCTTAAAAGGCAGCACGGTCTGACCGGAGCCATATGCCGAGGGATTAATGAATCTTCCTCACATCTCCCTGCACGTTTCAATAGCCATAGGCCACATGTATACATGGTTCAGGAAAGTCTCTCAACATGAATCAATTCACACTATTTCAGTCCCCATCAACGATATATGTCAAAATAATGAACAATTAAATTAGTGGATGTAGATAAAATGTCAACTTTTCTTTTAATAGTAAGGCCAACGTATCCATCCCAGAGCCTGGCTCCTGCCAGTCAAGGGCCACCCTTTAAGATGCGCCTGACCAAATGCACCCACTTTCCATTTCTAAACAAATACCTCAGTATACGAGGCAAAAAGACAATAGCTCCAACATTAGAGAATATATCACAAGTGGTGTCGCATCTCTTCCCCCAAATGTCTGTGCTCAAGATCGAAAACGTATCTTTAGGGACATGGTTAGCCTTTCAGCTCGAAACACACAACAAAATGCCAACCTCAATAGACAATTCCCGATGAATTAGTTTCTTGGTCTCTTCCTCACAGAAGTCAAGCATTGCCTTCCTATCATAACTTATCGAGGGGGTCTTCTCGGTCTGATTTCTCTGCCGCAGCCCAACAGGCACACCAGGGTCAGGATCAATCACCATGCATTCGCCCTCCAACTCTTTCACTTCGTCGGCCGTCAGAGTCGCCAACAGCGCGTCCAGGTCGTCCTCGTCCTCCGCGTCCTGCTGCGCGCTCTCGCCCCTCTTACTCCGGTCGGTGGACATCACTGAACACAGCCTGTAGGATAATGAGTTTTATTGAGCTGCTTGCATCTGACCGGTGCGATACAGGCGACGGGTCAGATATGATAACAGTGAGGGGCCCGAGGGAGGGGGATCTCCCTCCGAGCACCCCGCCCCCCGATGGCAGTGCAATTATTTTGCACCCTATTTTGGAAGTGGTATGGATGTGTCCCGCCTCTGAGGGAGGAGACATTGGATGGGAATCATATCACGACCTATTTAAACACATCATGTCTTAAGGATACTTAAGAGGGGAACAGATGTGTACGGAACAGGATTAGGGCCACGCGAATTTATTTTGCTTTATATTCTGATTTTAGTGTCAGAATTCTCAGATAAGAGTCAGAATTCTAGATGTAGGAATAGAGCTGGCTGTAAAATGAAAACACAGGCATATACATTTGCACAAGATCCAAGTGAAACAATTGAAAGACTTTGTAGAACAAAACGTAGTTTATTCCACGATAAAAACCCGCAACGTCTTTAACTACCGAAAGTCTTTCCCAAGGGATAGGCTGCCCTTAACCAGAATGCATGCTGTGGCAGTAACTATGCAGTTTCTTTTATTCAGCCTGCCGAGATATCTCTTCACAGCTGCCAGCCACCTTTGAGCTTTTCTGTACATCACACTCACACACACGGACACATACAATCTCACACACCGTCGCTAAAGCACCCCGACAGTCCAGCAGGATCAAGCTACGTCAAATCAGACAAACATTATTGCTCAGATAAATAACTCTATTCTACAAAAAAAACAGAAATAATCATAGAAGATGCATGTACTAAACACCAGGGGTTAAAAAAAAAAAAAAAAAATCATTTTTTAAGGGGAAAGGGGATGAAAAACGTTAAACATTTCACCCCTTTTGTGTTTATGCATGCGACGCGGTTCCATAGAAGGTTGACTATGCTCCAAAATCTTGACACGGTGCATTACTTTAGTTAAGACTCCTTCACACAGAGGGAATCCCATGCAGCACACAACGACATCCTGTATTTTTTTTTTTTAATAATAATTTTTTTAACCACAACATTTCATATGAAGAAAGAACTATATATAATATATATATATTTATATATATATGTAAAAATACAAAAACAAAGTGAACCGTTGTGTTCTCGGCCAGTAGGAGTCAAATCAGAGAGGATAGCACCGTTGTTACAGAGAGATCTGACGGAGAGAGTCGTGTGACGGGGTGGCTCGTAAAAGGTCATTAATTGTCCACGTGGTTAAATCTCCCCTCATTGCCTCGGGTGTCCATCGTCTATCGTACAACCCACGCAAACGTAGTCCTCCTTCTCCGCCAGCTCGGTCGTCACGCCGACGCACACCTGGTGAAACCACTGGTTACAGCGCCCGTCACACTGGACCCAGTCCACCTGGAGACACACACACACACACACACACACACACACACATCGATTAATAACTCATTTACCTAGCGTCAGGGGCTGTGGTTGCGTTTGCGACCGTTACATCCTTGCCCTCTCTCCTTGTTGGTTTTGTGTTCATTTGGGGGGGTTATTGGACAATTAGTTATGGGATGACGCTGTTGATTGGTTGACCAGTTGATGGCCAGCCTGTCAAAGACAAGCAGTGAGACACCCATTGGCCATCTCCCTCTCATTCTACAAGATTTGTGCATCTCAGCTATGAGGCATTTTTTGGAAAAAAAAATTTTTAAAAAAATGCATGGGTAATTTGAGTCCTAATGCGTCTCACTTGAAAATGGTTAGTGGCTGAGGGAGAAGTGCTGGCTACATGTGATGCCAAGATTCCTCACATATTTAAATATCTGTGGTGAGAGAGAGCAGTGGCGAGCTTCACAAAACACAATTGAGTGAGAGTATGACCAATGAAGGAGAGGTTTGGAGGTGGGCCAGGGAGGAGAACCTACAATGTCCATTGTTGTCTGAATAATGGACTTTAGCCCCAAATATAGGATGAGATTTTAGGGGCGAAATGGGACGCGTGATTGTAACTGAGCAGCATAAACATCACATTGGGCCTAATGGCATGTGGTCTTGAGATGTTATGCATCTGCTCTTTGACCGTGGGACTGCAACAACATAAAAAGTCCAACGTAGACTGGGACAGCAAAACACCTCTGCAGCGCTGAGCTTGTTTACCTCGTCTCCCTCTGGCTGCTGGCAGCTCTCCGCAGGACACTCGGACATCTCCTCGTCTGAGTCGTCCGACTGGGAGAAGTCTGAGCGCGGGGACGAGGAGGTGGAGGTCGCCCGGCGCTCCAGGCTCTTGTCCTTGTTCATCTTCTGCCTCTTGTAGTGGGGTTTCTTGTCCTTCCCCGGCCGGCCCTCTGCCTTCACGCCCTCCCTCGCCAGGTGCCGCTTGCCGGTCTTCTCGGAGGCGCCGAGCGCGCTGCCGTCCTCATCCTGAAACGGGTGGAGAGGTTAAAGGCGGCACGCTCCCGTGTTTGTAAAAAGGACGGAGGGAGTTTTATTCAGTTGTTTATCTTTGGTGCCTGATCTCGGGGGGGGGGGGGGGGGGGGGAAACCGGTTGCCTTACCTCGGCCCACGACAGAGTCTTCTCCTGGCTGCTGAGCTGGATGTGTTCGGCGCAGTCGCGGGAGTCGTCCAGCGGTGGAGACAGGCACCCGGCCGGGGGCTGGCTCAGGGGCCGCTGCAGCAGGACGTGGTAGAGGTCCTGGGTCTCGGGCAGCGACACCGGCAGCAGGAGGCCCTCCACCATCAGCTCCTCCAGCTCCCTACTCAGACCTGAAGCGGGGCGACCGTGTTACAATATTAATGAGGAGCCTCACACCGCGGGTCCCTTCTTACGAAAAAGGTGGAGGAATGCAGCAGGGGGCCACTAGTGCTCACCCTGCAGGGGGATGCACTTCTGCTCCGTGTAGAAGACCGTCTGCGGGAGGCTGGTCTTGTTCCACTCGGGCGTCAGGTACGGAGCCTGGGTGAGGAGAGACGACAACGTCATCGGTTAAGTGTCGCGCACACACTCCCACTTACAGCCAGGGCCCCTGACAAGAGGGCGCGTGACCCCCCCCACAGACCTGGGCGTTGCTGTCCGCCGTGGTGCTCCCCGAGGCCCAGCGGGTCAGGACGGGCGGCGTCCCGGGGCCCTCCTGCATCTCTTGGAGGCGGAGCTCGTCCGAGGTCTGCCGCGCGCGGTGCTGCCAGCTCACCGCCCGCTCCACCAGGAAGTGGAGGGCGTCGGCCTCGGGCAGACGCACCCGCGTGCGCTCCAGCGCCGCCAGCAGGGAGAGGACCTCGGCCATGGGCGGCGCCTCCGAGCGGCGGCAGGGCGGACAGAGCCACGGCCGCTCCGCGGGGCTTCCGCCCGGGTCCCGCACGCACACGCTGTGGAAGGCGTCGCGGCAGAGCTCGCACTGCAGCATGGCGCCCATGGGCGTCTTGTGACACACGCACACCGTGAGCTCCATGCAGTCGCCCGAGGGCAGCAGCTTGGACTCGTTGTGCGCCCGGAGAGCGGCGAGGGCGTCCATCTCCCGGAGGCGCAGCTCCTCCAGGGTGGCGGCCTGGGGGAAGAGGCCCACGCTCGTTAACCAGCCTCGCATTATACACAGGACTGGATCCATAGAGGGACCACGAACAGGCCTTTATGCCAGGAGATGGGGAAGTGAGTGAACTTACAGCAGAGGATGAATCCTTGGACTCTGAGAGAGCTTTCTCAATGTCAGCCAGAGAGTCAAGCGCTACCGATTTCTTCTTGCCAGGCTGCTGGGAAGCCTTCTTGGGCTTCCTCTTCGGAGAACCTACACCTCCGACCTCAAATCTCGGACATAGAATCTAGGATCCAAAATAATAAACAATCATCTTTTTGGAGACTTTGGTGTGAACATGTTGAAGCCAAGTTAACATCGGAGCTAGTCCAGGGGGTGGTATTAAAACCCATTTACTGACCTCCAGTAGAGTGAAGGGAGAGTCTTTCTTCAGGAGCATGGAGGCCGCCGACTCCTTCCAATCCTGCACTTCTGCCGACAAGGACCTGAGTCTCTCCAGGGGCTCCAGATGGACCTGGATGGCCTGGCCCCGGCGCACCATGTCAGCCAGCACATCAGCCGCGGGCACGGCGCCTCCAGCCTGAAGGACAACGGCGGAGAGTCACAATCTGCAGCACATCCTGCCAGCACATCCTGCCAGCACAGACGGCGGGTGCTTTCTCAACACACGTGTCCTGACCTGTTGCTCCTCCGCCTCCTGCAGCCACTCCCTGGCGGTCCTGATGGAGGCCGTGAGCAGAAGACAGTTGGGCAGCTGAGCCGGGATGGCAGACGCCTTCTCAGCCGCCGCGCTGAGGGTCTCTATGGGGTGGGGGGGACTGACGGAGGAGCAAAACAAAGTGGTGAGGAACAAACAAACCTGCAGTCGTCAGTCATCAGTTAATCAGGACGTAAAGACAGTAGCGTCATTCCTCTTTGCACGCATGCAACACAATGTACAGGACTACTTTTGCGTGACGTTTGGTTATGATAAAAGGTTTTATTCATGCACATGTACTATTTTCCTCACCAGTTTGAGGTGGAGGATTCAAATTATAAACCCTAGGGAGCCTTTGACAATCCTTGGAGAATAAAATGCCAGAGAAAGTAGGTGAATTACGGTTATCTTCAAAATATTACCATCCCGCTAGTGATGGGACATGGCAATTAAAGTAGAATAAGTATCTTCTCTCTGTGAAGATGGAGGACACAAAAAGGTCTGGCCCCTCAAAACAGGGTGTTCATCTGCGTGAAAGGCACAAATGCAAAAACCAGAGAGCCATGCCATGTACAGCCCTCGTGATAGTGCTCTTGACAGTGGTTCACTGTGTTCGCACCAAGGAGACAAGGGCAGAACTACATTTGCATGCTCACTTTTTGTTGGTCTTGTTGAATACTCTAGCGGCAGCGTTTTGCCTTCGCTGGAATTACAATGAAGCAAAATCAGGGGTACTGACGTATTACATACACCAGTAAAAAAAAAAAAAAAAGGTTACGATAAAAGTGGTAACCCATTTTGTTTGGTAAAAACACATCCATCTCCCCGTCTCGGGGTGCATTACTGGATCACTTCAGACTAGAGACCGCACCCTCAGCGACGGTAGACCGGGGGCCTGTGTCCTCACCTGGCTCTGAGGAGGCTGCCCGCCTTGTCCTCCCAGTGTTCAGCCACGCTGAGCAGCTCCTGCAGGCGGGCCATGGCCTTCTCCACCGACGGGTGGGGGGCCAGGCCCAGCCCCTGGTCGATGAGCCTCCTCATGGCCTCCAGGGTGAGGGTGGAGGGCCGGCCGGTGGCCTGCTGCACCCCCTCCAGCCAGCGGGCGTGCTCCAGCTTCACCCGCAGACAGGGCAGCTCCGGCAGCTCCACGTCAAAGTCGAAGCTGACGTCCAGCAGGCTCTGGATCTCCACCACGCTGGACACGGCCTCGGATAGGACCTTCTCGCTGTGCTGCTGGAAGTCCTCGATGTCGTTCAGGAGTTTCTAAGAATGGAGGACATGGAGGCCAAGAGTGAGATGTGCATGCATCATAACCACCATAATCAAATGAAACCTTAACCTGTGTGTCCTGACAGTCTGGATGAGGCCCTGCCTACCTTTAGCAGCGGTGCTTGGGTCAGGCTACAGGGAAGGTTGTATATCTGTCTCACAAATGACCTCAGCTCCTCCACCGTCAGCAGACTCTGGGATTTACCCCCACACCGAAACCTAGATCACCCATGAGGACAACGCAAAGCAACACGTCAAGCCAGGGAGTCATTGCGCAGACTACTCGATACCAGGAACACTGGAGGGGTTCCCTTGTGGTGCGTTATGGGTGTGGTGGTGTCATGCTGGTGGAATAATGGGGGTGTTATGGTGGGGGTGTTATGGTGGTGGCGTGGGGAGTGTTTCCACAGCACCTGGTCTGCCGCTTGCCGCCCAGAAGCTGCTGTGCCACCGAGGAGCATTTCTCTGCGTCCTTGGTGACCAGCCGCAGCCTGAAGAGGAGGTCGTTGTCGGGGAAGATGTTTGAGTCCGACTCGGAGACGAGGGAGCGAAAGACGCTCAGACCTAAAAAGAGAAAAAGAAAAAAGGACAATGGACCACACCGATGACTCACTCTTGCTTTTAAGACTTGATATCCAACTCAACGCAGCCTTGAGGGGAAAAAATGTAATGGAGAATGACAGATTAGCGAGGGGCGTGTGTCCTCACCCTTCTTCTTCTCCAGCCTGGCGTCGAGTGTCTCGGCCACGCGAGCGGCCCAATCGTCGTACAGCTCTGCTCGGTGTTTGACCGCCGCCATCATGGGGTAAAGGTCGTCCAGTGTGAACCTGTAACTGCGAGAGGAGAAGGGAGACATAACCTCAACAAAACGGGACAAGTGACGCTCGCTGCACATCCTGTGTGACGCTGCAGGGCCCCCTATATGAGGTAGGGCTAAACGGTTAATCGTGACAAAATCGCCAACAAGTCTGTGGTCTGTGAATATAGGTTGCCTCTGATAACATGACGTGTACACTTGCCCAATCGTTAGTTTCGGTTCAGATGCGAGATTTCTTCGTCAGAGTGAGCCTACTTTTAGCCATCGAACAGGAAAACTACCTCAAATGGGGCTTTCACACCAAAAAGAACCGAGAGCCAGTTCCGGGCTGGTGCTAGGGCCAGTTCCAAACTGGTTCCAGCCTTATCCCAGTTACGAACCGGTTGGTTTCACACCGGCGAGAGCCAGCCATGGAGCCGGCGAGAGCAACGTCATGACGTCACTTCAAACGTCTGCATACGTCTCCGCTTTTACCGGCAACCCTCGCAGTTTCAAACACAACAATGGTGGAATACGCGGCAGCTGTTCAAGTTTTTCTCCTCGCTTTGGGCGCCTACTTAGGCAACCAAACACAACAGATCCAGCGAATCTGTGATAATGTCCATCGTTTACTTCAGTGTTTTTAAAAATGCCGGTCTTCGTTTGCCTTCCTGTTTATGAAGGTAAGGATAACCCCGCCCCCTGCCCCTGGCGTAAAGCGGTTCCCGTTCTAGCCCAGCTCACAACTGGGGCTTGAGTTGAACCGGTTTTTAGGGGCTGGAGTTCTTTGGCGGTGTGAAACCAAAACCCTGGTTCTAGCTCCGGACCGGCCCGGAACGGGCTCCGATTTTGCGGCGGTGTGAAAGGGCCAAAAGACTAACTTCCCCAAATCATGGATGCATTAAAGATTGCGCACCAAATTATCATAGTCCGCCTCATCTGCAAACTATTCGCGACAGCATTTTACACCTGGATTAAAAACTGAATCTCCATAATAATTGAATGGTCCTTTCTCCAGGGTGTCTTTTCTCCAGGGTGATGTGTGTCTGAAGTTAACGCATCTTAATTCCATCATTTTTTAAGAACATTACAGTATAATGCCAGAATGAAAAAAATCTTTTATTTTTGTAAGGCTGAGCTCGGCTGAATAACACGTCACAGCTACATGGACCGGTGGGGCCAGCACTAGAAGTATAGACCGCTGAAGAATACGTCCCGCCTCCATAGCTCTTGGTTGCACGTTTAAATGTCTATGGAAAATAACACGGGGGTTTTGAATGATCGCACATTACAAACTCTGTAGGTGTCAAAGAAGTAAAAGCTGCTCAGGTTTTGAACTACACCCTTTTTCCATCTCGATTCCACTTGGGTTTTGGATTGTCTCCTTCTTTGGGATTTTTCAAGGCGATCGTTTGGCGAGAAGACGGAGTTCATCTCAGGCGATCTTTCTCAGCCCTAAAGCGCATAAAGCGTACTCGAGGAATGCAACCAGACAGACCCGACTCGCTCTACTGGCATCGAGAAAGATCTGCAGATTAAACTACAACAGGACGCCCGTCTGCATGAGGAGGTCATTGAACGCTTCCTCCGAAAGGATCTGAGGATGGATATCCTCCACAAGTAATGGGTGAGTGTCACTGCTACTGTGTAGGAGGAGCAATAATGTTGCTGTGGTAATTCAGTTTATAAAGCATTTTTTGTAATGGTTGGAAACAAATATATTGTGTGAATATGGGCAGTAGGTTAAACGGTAATGCCGTGTTTCAGTGTTGTTGACGCTCTCACGAACCCGTTCTCAACTACTCCTGGGCTTAATATTCTTTCTGGAATAGCCGTTTTAAAATATTTGGCATAAAGGCCTACTTGCATGTTTTATTTTTGTTAATGAACTGGAGGCGCTGCACTTGTAATACTTAATTTATTCCGATGAAGTTTAAGTTGTGACAGCCTCCGGTGAACATAACAAAACAAATTTTGTTTTTGTGTCATGTGTGTGATGTGCAATCTGGTTGCGGAGTGACATAATGAAAGATCTGGTGGTGATGCTGCCTTAGTCTGGCTGCGGTAGTGCACAGTGGTGTGCGTGTGCGCTGTTGTTGAAGATCGACTGTCTTGTTGTTGATGTTATGCAGTAGCACATGTGTGTGATGCACATATTTGGCTGTGTTGGCTGCAACGGCACCCAATATGAAATTGGTTTGCATGTCTGAGTGTTTGGGGGTTGGGCATTGGTGGAGCTCGTTACTGAAGGCCCTGACGTAAACCCCCACGGTACGCTACTGTGTATATATATGAGGGTGGGGGGGGGGGACATTGCAACATGTCTCCATTCCTCACTTAAAGGTTGGGTATGGAATTCTCTTTTTTAGACATTTTTGCAAAATTACTTGAAATCCTTATCATAACCCCCTTAGCTAGACGCTTACAAGTCTCATCTGTGGAACGGACGGTCGCGAAAAACTCCAGCCAATGATTTCAAGACCCACCGAGTGGCATTGGACATAAGAACGTCAATCAAACGTCGTACTGCACTCCTCCTCCCCGACTGGCCTTCGTGACAGTATAAACAAAGTCAATGCATCTGTGGACCTCACTAAGTATGGATTCTCTTTTTTAGACATTTTTGCAAAATTACTTGAAATCCTTATCATAACCCCCTTACAGCCACTGAGTACTGACATGAAAATTAAACAAGTCAATCATCTGTGGAACGGGTCGGTCGCGAAAAACTCCAGCCAATGATTTCAAGACCCACCGAGTGGCATTGGACAGTAAGAACGTCAATCAAACGGTCGTACTGCACTCCTCCTCCCCCGCACGTGGCCCCTTCGTGCACGTACTCAAAGCTCGTGACCCAGAGCAAGCTTCTGTTTGTTGTTATCCTGCGGTAGCTACTGGAGCTAGCTAACTAGCTAATGGCTCTGTGCATCTGTGTTTGCGCTCGTGCACGATTGCGCGTCCATGTACTTGGAATGGGTGGAGTCCGAGTCAGCGTTGAAGGAGAAGGGGGTAGGACCATTTGAGGTGTGTATTTTCAAAATCTGCTGGCGTTTCGCAAATCCCATACACCCAACCTTTAAGCCTCGAAATGTTGACAGACTTGTGTTCTTGTCTGTGGTTCACAATTTAGGAAGAGGTAGGATACCTCTCATCATTTGACATACAGTAAACACACAGACCAATCGTTGTTCAAAGGTTGTGTTAGTAGGAGAAGACAACGGTAATGATAATTAAAGAACATATGAGGGGCGCGCCCTACAGCGCGGCGGACTTACTTCAGTGTGTAGTTGGAGACGGGACACGGGCAGAGGTGGTGGATGTGGTGCAGGCAGGCGAGCACCCCCGGGCTGCAGGGGCAGGTGACTGCCGACAGATAGCAGGTGGTCCGGCACTTGACGCACTGCCGCTCGTCGTCCTGCAGGTGGTCGTATTTGGCCACCTGGCACCGCGCCACTCCCTGAGGACGCCAGACGACAGAGGACTAACATTATTCGCAACCGGAGCCCTCCCGTCGGGTGCGCCCGCCTGGGGGCCGGTTCGGCAGAAAGGTCTCACCATCTTCTTGAGCGCGTCCCTCAGCTCCTTCTCCTCGCGGATCATGAGGGCCATGTCGCGGTGCACCGCCGACGCCAGCACCACGTCCAGCGTGCCCGCCTTGGAGGCCATGTTGCAGACCATCTCGTCGTGGGAGAAGACGTTATAGCGGTTCAGCAGGCGGTAGTGGTCCACACACTGTCGGCCCAGAGGCATCTGAGGGGGGGGGGGGGGAGAGCGGAGGTTAAAGGTCGTCTAGGTCAGGTCCCTCGTCAAAGTGAGTGAGGAGGAGGAGACGGGGGGTCAGGGTTTGGACATGGACCTACCCAGTCCGTGGTGCAGAAGTTGACCGCCTCGGCAAAGTTGAAGCCCTGGTTGAAGCCGCTGTGGTAGGCCCGGGGAAAAGTGACCACAAATTCCCCGGCGCACTGGTTTGTCCTGTAGATCTAGAGGGAGACGGAGGCGTTATTTCCTGGGATAGAGGCGGCCCGTTGGGCTGGTCTTCAGCCGTCGGGGCGGGCTGCCGACAGGGACGCCTTGGGAGTGGTGACGTACCGGGACCCCGTGGGCCATGAGGGTGTTGGGGTTCATGATGGTGACCAGCTGGTGCAGGAGGTCGGGCTGGGAGTCGAAGAGCTCCGGGGCAAGCTTCTTCATCACCTCTTCCAGCTGCTCAGCAGCGGAGCCCGGCGCCCCGTACCACGTCTTGGGTTCTCCCCTTTAAAATGAGGAGCACAGTTAAAGGTCCACTGCATCTTTTCACTTCATCAATTTGTTAAGCTAGGCTTTGTGTATTGGCAACTGCCTCCTTCAACATATTCATAAAGAGACTGCAAACCCCCAGATATTTTCAAAGTCCTGCTTTGCCGAAGAAGCTTGAATAGACGAAGAAGTTTAAACTCACTCGCCTTGTCTGTTTTGACAATGCATCTTTAAAGTAAATTGCAAATAATTTAGTAGTTTACTCGTATAGTTTAGTTTTTCTTGAGATACATTGTTCAGTACGTTTGGTGAAATAATAGGAATTGGAAGAGTAGTTAACGTTGTGGTTAAGATTTGGATTGTGATATTATTATAGATAATAATGTTGGACGGAACATGCTGCTGTGAGATTAAAGCACAAATCATAGCTAGCTTCTTAGAGTAGCAGTTGTGGTCCACACACAGTGGAAAAGGCACTGTCCTTAGAATTTATAGGGCAGCATGTTTAACTGCACTATTTTTTTTATAGAGACTTATTTTTGTTACTTAAGCAACATGTTTATGCTGTTATGCAACAGTTGCAACAACTCCATCCAAGCATGGATAAATGTTTAAAACTAAATACATGTGAAAAAGACACTTTAATGTCTCCATTTTTCATTCGGTCTTGCAAAGCAGACTGGAGCAGATTATGAGGATCCTTTGCACACCTATAGAAGCAGAAATCATTATGAATCAAATCGATTTTGAATCGAATCGTAGCCCCAAAAATCGGAATCGAATCGTGAGATAGTAAAAGATTCTCACCCCTACCAAGTAATATTCAGTTCTTATAGCATTTAATAATAATATTAAATGCTATTAATTCTTCTTTGATTTGTTAGTATTTCAAACAAAATGTTCGCTCTTTACTAAATGTTTATCCCCGTAACTTTAACTATATTTCTTGAAGTTGATTTGTCAACACCCCCCAAACCCCTCCTACTGCGATCAGTAGTATATACTGATCGCCAGGGTATATATATAATAATGACCCTGATTGGACTCAGCTTCTTGCCTGAGGTTGTTATGCAGGCATTGAGCCCTGTTCACCACAGTGATCATCTAACTTCTTTGTTCTGTTCCATTTCCTGCTGCTCGTGGCACACCTCAGCAGTAGCCACAGAGTGGAACATTGCACAGCGTAGGAGGGATGCTTTAATGTCTCGAGCACGAAATGAAAGCGAACAAAAAAAGGCGATGTAGAAGCGTTCAAGGAAGGGATTTAATCTCAGACTACCTGTCCATCCACTGTAAACTAATTATGACCAACCTTTCTTACCACTGGTCTGCATGCTGTTATCGTCTTTAATGATCTAAACTACATTTTTTACCTTTTAACTAAAAGCAGGAAGTGTGTGTGTGTGTGCGCGCGCGGGTGCGTGCGTGCGTGTTACCAGTGCAGGTAGTTGATGGAGTAGCTCCAGTGGTCCTCAATGTGCCAGCAGAAGGAGGAGAAGCACATGCCCACGTAGAGCCAGGGCAGGGTCATGCCACAGATGTCGGCGGTGACGTGCGTCAGCACCGACGGGTCCATCATCGCCATGTTGTTGAGGTTCCAGCCACACTTGAGGTATTTCTGAAAGCGTGTAAACATGCATATTTATGGAAGGGTAAATATTTGATGGGCCGTCAGAGCATCGTGTGACAGCACTGCGGGGTGGCCCACCTCGTCTGCTGGGGACACCTTGAAGCGCCCATTGGGGATGGGAAACCCGCTCCCAAACTCCTTGGAGGCGATGTCGGCGCCGTACTCCACGGTCACGTCCTCCTCGATTGCGCCCACCAGGCGCCAGAACTCCTTCTCCACCAGCTCTGTCGGCACCATCTGTCCACAAACAAAGCAACACAAACACAACGTGCTCAGAGGCCGAACTTCAACAGCAGAATGAGAAAAAGCGAACAACAAAAATCCAATCTCTTATCTTCTACTCACGTGCACGGGCATGTTGAAGTAGTCTGACTTGAAGGCGTCTGCCATTTGCCCGAACGCACGCAGCGAGTAGTCCCTGTACGCCTGCTCGAAGCCAAAGGCCTCCTGAGGTTTGCTGCATTCCTGCCAAGGGAAATAAAAAGTAAACACTTGTGATACATTGTGTTGATTCGTTTAAAAGTTTAAATCACATGACTGTGATTTGACATACTTCGTGGATAGTATAAAACATGCGAGCTAGTTACAAACGAAACCCTCTTTTTCCTTCCTAAAGCCTTTCTTGCAGGCACATCCACTTGCAGTTGAAACCTGAAACCTGGTCGCACTAAGATTTCCCTAGCTGCTCCGCTGCTGACCTCATGCTTTTACGTTCCACCCTCCCTTGCTAGAGGCTTTGGCTCAAAGCACCTGCCACACGTCAGCCCCGCATGGACATAAAGCAAGCCTCCTCCCACTTATCCCGCCCCGGACTTGTCCCCCTTGGGGGGGGCGGGAGTTGGCGAGGACTCGAGAAACGGTGATCGCACCTGAGCCAGACACTTGGGGCACCTCCAGTCTCCCTTGGGTACGTCCTGGAGGGAGGGGATGAGGCAGAAGGTGTGGTAGCTGTCGTCGCAGCCGTCACAGAGCAGCAGGCGGTCTTCGTCCGCCCCGCTGCCGCACACCAGACACACCACCAGGTCCACCTGCACGGGGTGGACGCGTCCCTTTGGTTGGTGGATATAAAACATGTGACCATGAGACACACACATCGACACTCACACACGCATGGATTTGAAATGAATGAATGGACGTTTGATGATTATGGATGGGTCGTTGAGTGTTCTGGGGGAACTTTAAGCACGCATCCGGTAGACTGAACGCAGTGAGGCTTTTAATGGTAGGACAGTGTATCCACTTACCGGGCTGGGGGGAATCAGAGGAACCGGAGGTAGGTTTTTCTTGTAGCGGGACTTTATTTTATCGGCTTCAATCACTGGCTCTTTTACTTCCACTGGCTCTTGTTTCACAGTAACAGCGTGCTCTTTCTCTGCGGAGCGACAGGAACGGCAGGCATTACAAAAGGAATCCAATAAAAAGCACGGTGGCAGACAGAAGCACGAGAGGGCGACGGCAGGCGGGGCGACGTGTCCTACCAGGTTCCGGTTTGGCAACAAAGGAGCCCATCCTCCGCCGTAGGTTGGGCCTGTTGTCACAACCCTCGCCTGGTTCAGTCTTCATCTGAACACCCTACGCAAACAAACACATCACAGCCCTCGTTTCAGAAATAACCCCGTTTAAAAATACCCATTGTGGATGTTTTGGATCCGATGTCGACGTAACATACATGGGCTACAAGTACAATATTACACTGTGGACAGAGTGAGTCAGGCCGCGGCCGAGTGGCTCGTCTCGGTCTGACGGCCGGCAGTGTTGCTCTGTTGAGGAAGCCCCACCTCCGATTTTAAGTGCTTGGCTCCGTAGGCGTTGGGGCAGACCCTCTCAGGCTGCTGGGGTGCTCTCTGGGGCGCGTCGTGGGCCAGGAGGTCCTTGGAGTCCGGGCTGTCCGCCGCCAGGTTGGGCTTCGGCATGTACTGCAACACATCGGCGTCACATGACGTATGTCAGAAGAACTATTGACACCCACACCTTTTTATTTACCCACTCCAATTACATAATTGGAGATAGCAGGATATGTCTAGATAGTACATTTAATTGGGAAAAGTGTGGAAAGGTCTAAAGTGTGATCAATTTCATTTTGAAAGGTTTTTGTTTTTAGTTATGCCCATGTTATCCCTAGAATGCGTCTGTGATAGCGAAAGTGTAAGAACAGAAAGATTTCTGGATGATGGCAAACACGAGCTCGTGGGTGGCTGCCGTGTGAGTGACGGGCAAGAGGAAATTATCACTGCGCTCCACTAGCAATGAGGCCGGCTTCCCTTTGAGGCCAGGAGGGGAACAGATGGAACCGGATGTGCACCTCTGATAACAGTCGCAACGGAACATAACCGTTAGTGCAGACCCCTGGCTGATAGAGGGGGTGGGGGGCTGTCATGCTGTCTCTCTCGCCTTTGAACAGATTTACATATGACCGCAGACAGACAATAAACGATATAGAGCGACTCGACGACTTAAGGTCATGGAACAGCAAAGAAAAAAAGAAATAAAATGAAGGTTGACTTTGGCATGAGACTTCAATATTGTAGCTTGTCCATCATGTCTTATATTGTTAACTAGTAACTATCTGGTATTTTAAGATATTTTCTGAAACATTTTAAACGTCACATGGATTACGACCATCTGACAAATATTGCAACCCACATTTGTTTGGAAAGATACAGAACAGCACCCACACTGCAGTAAAAGAGAGTGTTAATCATAGTATTACAGATCTCCTCATTCAAACATACCTTTTCATACTCGGGATCAGCATCCAAACGCGTCAGTTTGGCAGCTGGCTCTGAGGCCTGAGGAGAGAGAGAGCTAGGGTTAGAGAGAGAGCTAGGGTTAGAGAGAGAGCGAGAGCGCGCTAGGGTTAGAGAGCTAGGGTTAGAGAGCGAGAGAGAGCGAGAGAGAGCGAGCTAGAGACAGACAGAGAGCTAGAGACAGAAAGACAGAGAGCTAGAGACAGACAGACAGACAGACAGAGACAGACAGACAGACAGACAGAGAGCGAGAGACAGACAGACAGAGAGCGAGAGACAGACAGACAGAGAGCTAGAGACAGACAGACAGAGAGCTAGAGACAGACAGACAGAGAGCGAGAGACAGACAGACAGAGAGCTAGAGACAGACAGACAGAGAGCTAGAGACAGACAGACAGAGAGCTAGAGACAGACAGACAGACAGACAGACAGACAGACAGACAGACAGACAGACAGACAGACAGACAGACAGACAGAGAGAGCTAGGGTTGCAGAGAGAGGTATAGCTAGGGTAAGAGAGCGAGAGCTAGGGTTAGAGAGAGAGCTAGGGTTAGAGAGAGAGCTAGGGTCCATGTTTTACACACACATACAACCCTTTTGTAGGGGGGTGGGGGTGGGGGGTTATTAGTTCAAGACCTAAAACCAACCTGAACATAATTGCACTCACCAGGAGGTTTGCCCCGCTCTGGAACAGATTGTAGGGGTAAAGGACCTTCTCGTAGTGCGCTCGTAGGTGTGAGCCGATGGCCTTGCCTGGGGCGAAGCCCATCTGGAGAGCGATCTTGGTCCAGCGCCGGTCCCGGCAGACCAGGTCGAACCCGCCCTCGTCTGCCACCAGCTGGAGGAAGACAGTCGACACCGCGTCACGTGACTCATGTATGGTAAATAACATCCAACGTCATTATTCGTGTTGAGGTTTGTTAGATATCCACCTTGTTTAGTCGGTATAGATCTAAAATCTTCCTCTCCACGTGGGGGATCTTCAAAGGACATCCCTGTAGGTCCCAAAATTTGGCAATTTGGTCCAAGAAGTTCAGCTTCACTCTGGTCTGTGCCTGGGAACAGGGACACGTCGAACCAGGTTAAGAATACACAAATCATTAAAAAAAGATCATGAAGGCTTGTGCTGTATATCATATTATATACACATACATACAAACATATTTTTTCCACACACACACACACACACACAAAAATGTGATGTTTGATTGCTTATCATTTTCCTAATCTTTTAGCCAATTTCCATACTATCAATAATTGCATCAATAATTCCATTACAAAATAATATCTACATCAACGCAGTATTTAAATATTTGTTCACAATTAGACAACATCCTACCTCTAGCTCGTTTAGCCTCTGGATCCGAGGGACAAAGTGGAGTCTGTCAACGTCACAGGCAAACGGCGGCTGCCATCCCTGAACAGCCAGGAATAAATTTGCATTTAAGGGACATGAAAGCACCTGAAGGTCATGGGGTTTTACAGCACACCAGGACTGCATTGGCTTTTAATCAGCCTCAAAGTTTTATTGTTGGGCTGATGACAAAGAGCACGTTTGAAAATAGTTTGGACCAATGTGACACAGGTTTTTCACAAAAAGGACATGGAATCCTCTTGAGTAAAAAACAAACATAATGGCTGCAACAAAATCATTACTAAAATATATATCCACCTAACAAGATAGTTGAAATTGTTCCCTCATGTTTAGCAATAAAAAAATGAAATCTTAATAACGAGGCTGAACAATTGATAAATTAAAGCTCAATTGTATGAGATGAAAACATTTAATTTATTTTATTTCTTTTTACAAATCACCCAGTTTTATAATGCCAATTCTCCAATCATCTATGAGGAAAGTTAGTTTACCTCACCAGCCAACATCCCCCACTGACACACAAAATGGCCAGATGGAACACTCACTCAAACAGCCCTGCTTACCACAAAGCCAACATGGAGGACAACACCCTAACACGACTAGAGACCAACACTGGTTGATATACCCTACAGCCATTAGGCATTGCCCTAATACGAGATTAAATCAATCTAATGGAAGATGACACATATATTCCACCTCAAGTTTAAACTTTTATAGCTCATTAGCAGTGAAGCAAAATTGTTCCACCATGTGGATGTCCTAATTCTTGTGATATTTTACAACTTAATAGACAGAACACCATAGTAAAAACCAAATAATTGAATTAAGAAAAACACCAATAACTAACCGAAGCGGACCCAAGGCCGATGGGTCACACACTTTACACTTAATTGATTATGGACACCATAACACCATGTTCCCAAAAATGCATGCCTGCTTTTTTTCTGGAATAGGGAAGCAGGAAAAACTCATGCCTAATGATATTTTATTTATGAACTGATTATTTGCACACAATCATATGAAATGCTGCCGAATGGCTTCCGCATAGTCAACTGTGTCAATGTGCGGTGTGCTCAATGATGACAGGTTACTGAGCTACTTGCTATCGTTAGCCTGCTGCTAGTTAGCCAGACTTGTCAGCATCACTGAAGCCCTAACTTAAGCCGTGTTTGCATGTTATGCAGGCGACAATAACATCACAGAGACCACACATCCTCGTGGTCGTGCTGTCGCTCACATCCCTGTGGTCCCCAAGAGAGTAGAGGTAAGAGACTGAAGAAGGAGAGCTAGCAACACAAAGAATCAGCACAGCCCGTCCGCCATGTTGAAAGTCCCTTTAAATCCTTCATCCTTGGTCCATCTTTTGCTTGATCGGTCGTGTACTAAAATGTACCACAATGTTCCCCCAATGCGTCCACGGACTGGTTATTGATCTGGTTCGTAGCTTGTTACTCACCGGAGGCGGGCGGACTTTACAGATGCCAGTTTTCTCAGCGATTGGACGGATTTTGTTGATGAAAGCGAACGGATCGCCGAATTCTTCCCAGCTGGGCTCGAAGACCGGGCACTCCGGAGGCGGCTTGAACTCGTCCGTCCGAGGTCGGGACATCGTTATGGATCGAAGCGGACGACCCAGATGAGCAAAACTCGCTCCAAAGTATATACGCGGTTGTATTATTCCGAAAGGCTCCCTCCAATCTTTACCTTCCCCCCGTCAGTATCTCTCAGCAGACATCAACACGAGAAGCTGCTCACACACACATCCACGCACTGTGAGCTGAATGTTCCAAGGCAGTGAGCACGTCCGCTCAAAAAAATAGATACCAGATTATTAAACGTTCTCTTTATTGCAATTTCAACAAAACAACAGCTTTTAGCTCCACCGATTTGGCAAACACAAGAAGGACTAAGCAGATGTTTTTCTTTGGTGAAGCTAAATCAGTAGTTTTCTTCAGATAGGATATTTCATTGACTCAAGATGATATGGAACAAAAATGCAGAGCCTTATATTTCTCATCCAGTAATTTCTTACTTTTGGGAGAACAGAATATTACAATTCCCTCGGGTTTGAATCTGCGTTGTGTTCAAAGAATATACCCAATATCATAGTCCCCTAAGGGCAGTCTGCCTTTTTGGTCCAATTTGGCATCTTAAAAGTCTTGATCTCAACAGCATTTGTATTTGTTTATTAAGAAGCCTATTGTTCGTTATGTATCAATTTGACTTGTTAATAATCAGCAGAAATAAAGGCTATTAAAACACACCGCAGTGATATTCAGAATAAATTGGTTTGTATTCATGAGATGAAGGGCAATGGTTAATGAAACAAAAACTATGCATTGTGTCTTTTATTGTCTGTCTCTTATCAAGTCATTTTTTGGGCCGTTTGCAAAGCCGGTGTTAGAAAAGTCATAGTCATATGATGAATTATTTACTTGACTGTCTACAAACAATTTTCCTTTGTAACCTATGTTTACACTTGGGCGGATGGATATTTTCAGGTGACAGTTCCATGGCTACCGGGACTCGTTGTTTAAATAACCTATGACTAATTAATTTAGCTTTGGAATATTGCTTACGTACAGTTTCAACCAGTTTGGTCTTGTAATTTAATATTCTCACAAAATAAAACGCCATTTGCATGGCACACACCTTGGTTAACATCGGGGAGTTTATTGTATTTTTAGAAAACACAACGTGGCAAAATCCCCTTTTAATTTACACATGTTTTTAGCAATATAATTTTTTATGCAATGTATAACAGAAAGTGGGAAACAATCTCAATATGTTCAATTATCTTATAATGTAACTCAAAGTAAGGGTTTGAACAAATTAACATTTGAACAGTAAAAATACTAAATTGCTAATAAAAAGTAGAAGAGAAGACAGTCATGTAATCACAGCCTGAGGGCTGAAGGATCAGTACTCTTCACCTAATTCATCATCCGAGTCAGTACTCATTTTGCCTAGCTCCTCATAATCCTTTTCGAGACAGGCCATATCTTCTCTGGCTTCAGTAAACTCTCCTTCCTCCATGCCCTCGCCCACGTACCAGTGGACAAAGGCCCGCTTAGAATACATCAGGTCAAACTTGTGGTCCAAGCGGGCCCAGGCCTCTGCAATAGCCGTGGTGTTGCTCAGCATACACACAGACCTCTGGATCGTGGCCAGGTCGCCCCCAGGCACTGCAGTTGGAGGCTGGTAGTTAATCCCCACCTTTAGGGGGAGAAGGGGTTGGTTTTGAAGAGATACATATTGACAGCGTACGGCACAAAACAGATTCAAAACAAAGCTGATTCACAACAAAATACTCACCTTGAAACCAGTGGGGCACCAATCCACAAACTGGATGGAGCGCCGGGTCTTGATGTTGGCGATGGCTGCGTTCACGTCCTTGGGGACCACGTCGCCGCGGTACAGCATGCAGCACGCCATGTACATGCCGTGGCGGGGGTCGCACTTGACCATCTGATTGGCCGGCTCGAAGCAGGAGCTGGTGATCTCCAGCACGGTGAGCTGCTCGTGGTAGGCCTTCTCGGCCGAGATGATGGGGGAGTAGGTGACGAGCGGGAAGTGGATGCGGGGAAATGGCACCAGGTTGGTCTGGAACTCCGTCAGGTCCACGTTGAGGGCGCCGTCGAAACGCAGCGAGGCGGTGATGGAGGAGACGATCTGCCCGATGAGGCGGTTGAGGTTGATGTAGCTGGGGTGCTCAATGTCCATGTTGCGGTGGCAGATGTCATAGATGGCCTCGTTGTCCACCATGAAGGCGCAGTCGGTGTGCTCCAGGGTGGTGTGGGTGGTGAGGATGGAGTTGTAGGGCTCCACCACGGCAGTGGACACCTGGGGGGCCGGATAGATGGCGAACTCCAGCTTAGACTTCTTGCCGTAGTCGACTGACAGGCGCTCCATCAGCAGAGAGGTGAAACCAGAGCCAGTGCCACCGCCAAAGCTGTGGAACACCAGGAACCCTTGGAGGCCTGTGCACTGATCCGTCTGGAAGATGATCGTTCATTAGCATTACAAGTCAGACAGTGACATACTGTCATTTTTGCAACACTATTTCCATTGCATTACAGTATATTGCATTCAAATACCAACCAAACAGTAATTGGGGGGAAAAACACCCAATTACACATTACTTACCTGTAGAGTGTACGAATAGAAAGACAAATCAAGTTTCACACTGAAGCAAGCATTAATGCCCAACAAGGCAATGAGAATCCAAGTCTGACTCACCATTTTACGGATACGCTCCAAGACTGTGTCAATCATCTCCTTGCCAACGGTGTAGTGACCACGGGCGTAGTTGTTGGCTGCATCCTCTTTCCCGGAAATAAGCTGCTCAGGATGGAAAAGGTCTCTGTATGTCCCAACCCTCACCTCATCTGGAAGATAGGTTCCTTGTATGACCAGAATGGCTACACCACTTTATATTGTAGCCCATATACACTGAATAATCTGGCCAAAACAAATACAACTATTTAACCCTCATATGAAAAGCCAGAGGGGACTCACATGTGTGATTTGCTTCTGAATTGGGGCTTTTTAGGAATACAGTATATAGAATTAATAGTGAATAAATGAAAGATATGCGACTTCGATATTTATGGTTATTAAAATATAAGTATTTTAATATTGTATAGCGGTTCATTATAATCATTTTCACTAAAAATATGAATGTTATGCTTGAAAAAACAATTTCACAGGAACAATTGATTATGTTGTTATACCTTCTGCCTTTCAGGCATTGCACAAAACCCCAAAACATATTTCTAACAGTAACTACCAAAGACAAGCAGATGAAAAGTAACAAATGTAGCTTCCAGTGGTATAATTTAATAATCATCATAATAATAGGACTTGATTGAATGCCCCAGATGGCCACACAGTAGATAACACAATATCAGGGCCCCCACCTATCACAGTGGGCTCCAGGTCCACGTACAGGGCTCTGGGGACGTGGCGCCCGGAGCTGCCCGTGTTGAAGAAGGTGTTGAAGGGGTCCTGGCGAGAGTTGGCCTGGAGGGGCACATCCAGGATCACCCCGTCAGGCCCCACGTCGTGCTCCAGGCAGAAGAGCTCCCAGCACGCGTTCCCCGTCTGCACTCCTGCCTGACCCACATGGATGGAGATGCACTCCCTCTAAATGAACGCACGCACACACACGCACACACACACACACACACACACACGCACGCACGCACGCACGCGCGCGCACGCACGCACACGCACGCGCGCACGCACACACACACACACACACACACACACACACACACACACACACACACACACACACACACACACACACACACACACACACACACACACACACACGAGTGCGAACAAACACAAATGACTTCGATCCTACTAGAATTGAAATTAAAGAGCAAAAGGATTAAACCTAAGAAACTACAAAACTGGATAATCAAAGTGGGGATGATGTTAATTGGATACCTTAGGAATCACCAAGAGTGCAAAATAAATTGTGAAAATGTGTGCATGTATTTTTTGTATACTCATATTAGAGCGAGGAATTTTGAATCAATTAGGAAAAATTCGGCACCAGATTTTAAACAAATGTACCTTTTATCACATTTGATAGCGATGAGTTTGTGAACTGCAAATCGGAATCTTTTCAGACCACTAGGGGGAGACAGCCAGGTCGTAATGTCGTCTTACTCTAATTGTTAATGGGGTATTATTAAATATCATATGCCTATATCCTCGCATTGTTTGAATACAGCGAATCATTTTCAAATATGTTTAAAGACTGAAAAAAGCCCAACTACTATCTCATTGAATACAATGTTCTAAAACATTGTACAATTGTATTCACTGTAGAATATCATCCTACTGCTTAGGCCATTATAAATTAGCAAATTAATTTCTCTGCAGACAAAGAAAAATCAGTATCAAATTGAGTTATGATTAAGATCAACCACTGTCGTTATGGCTGTTTTGATGAATTATTAGGCCTATTGTCTATTGACAGCCTTTCATAGAGGGCACATCGCCTATAGAATAAGTGTGTTCAGAGGCCGACACACACGCACACTACACTAGGCCTACATACAAGCGCCCCGAGCTGTCATGTTAACATGTTTCAACAGGTCAAGAATTTGGTTCCTGGCCATCTTAAAAGGAGCTTACTATTGCAAGAAGATGAGTGATTTGTTTGCTATTAAGTAAATTAAAAGCGACGTCAAGAAAAAAATGTATCGTGTGAACGATCCAAATTAACGACATGAATGAATTAATTGGTTCTGAATATTAAGATATCATTTATTTATAAGATTGTATATTAGTCCTGAGGATTTAAAAATTACAAGTAAAACCTTCAAACATATAGGCTAGACTTTCATTTCAGCAAACACATCAACCAAACTTGCAGCGTATTAGAAAGTGTGGTGCCTGAAACTGCAGGTCTATGGGTCATTACATTAAACCGTCTGTCCTCACCAAGTGCAACAAGTTATGAATATACACAATTTGACGTTCAACATAAAAGATGCACAGCCCATAATATTTGTCTTTTTGGGAAGGCCCAGGTGATGTTTTTTTTTTTTTTTTTTAATTACGAGAAATTATGAGGACAATGATCTCAACTAGGCCTGTTATTTCAAAATTCATCACATCAATTTACCTAACAAAAGGTTAGAATCGAATGATCTTACCATTTCCCTTTCGATGCTGTTGAACAATAACTTCTGTGGTTTGATAAGAGATTGCGCCAAATTCCACCTCTCATCAATCTGTTGCTCCTATGTTGCAACTTTGTAGGTCTGCCACAAAGTACGACTAGACTACACAGCGCTCTTGTTTCGGGGCCACCCACCCGATGTCGGGCGTGTAATTCGCTGCCTGGCACCTGAAGTCAAGTCAAGTCAAGTCCCCGACCTCTTTAGTAAATCATAAATCATAACCACTGTTTATTTGAGCGCTAAGGAAATTCAAATGGCGTCCATGGATTCGGAATAAATCAATCAAATTGCTGTCTTGAATAAGAATGTCTCCCATTGTGAAAAAAAGTCATTAAGCTGCAGGTAGGAGTTGGGTTTAGGCTGAATACATTGAGGATACAAAAAATATAACATACTAAATGGGATTCAAACTCACTATCCATTGCATCTGAATTGCCCGGTTAATTATGTGTTATCAAAAGTATGGAAGTAGTCAACACTATTGATATTCATATGTGGCATAGGATGCTGCCATGCAGAAAGTAGTGTTGATGGATAAAGTGCATTCAACATTATTTAACACTTGAGCAAGCTAATCTTAAGTATAAGTTTCACCGTGTTTATTAACAAGTTTGTGGCATTGTCAGCAACATGTACACATCCAAACAAACAGGTCAAGGACGAACACATGCACATTTTTCCTTTTCCACTTTTAAGAATTTGGCAAATGCAATAAATAGCAAAGAGCTCCCTTCATTTAGATCCAAAAATTGTATAAATCTCAAAACATCTGTTCCTTCTTCGAACAAACAAGAATCTAAATCTATTTTAGATTCGATTTTAAAAGCACTTTATACAGAAAGGATTACAAAAACATGACTTCTGGCCCCACTACAATCTCGGCAAAGGTTCACGTATTTAGACATCATGACGATCACAGTCTACACGAGAGGCCACATGAATCCTGTGTGTGTGATGAAGGCGTGGGGGACGACGACTGTAAGGCAGATAGCAGCAGATGGGAGACTCAGCGGCCTCCATCCTCTCTTTTTCAGTTGTTTTTTTTAAATCAACAAACATGTAAAAAATATATTGCACTTTGAAGACCGAGTGAAACAGTAATGTCACAGGTAAACGGACAGCGACGGGCGCACACACTGAGTCATGCAGGCGGAGATGGGAGTTCCTCCGACATCGCTTCGTCCCTCTCCCTAATGTGCGTGGGTCTACCTAACCACACGCCCTCCACCGGCCCTTCCATAGCCCAGAGGAACGCCGCTCCGACGTCAACGCTCCTCAGGTGACCGTACGGACGGGTTTTCCTTCCAAGGGTTTTTGCATACAGGCCACCGAGCGGTTCCCTTTTTGGCGCGGGTGGCGAGTGCACCGAGTATAGCTGCCTTGCTTTGCTTCTCATTCATTAAAAAAGGTGCCGATTCCGGTCCCCGGAGGGGCGGGGGGGGGAAATCACTTTTCTCGCAGGACGCACACGCCTGCGTCGCAGCGCTGCGTGGCCATGGAGGTCACCACCTCCCAGCTGTCAATCACGGGGTCGTAGCACTCGATGCTGCTCAGTAAGGAGTTCCCATCGTACCTGGAGATGGAGAGGAAACAGACCCAGACACAGTGTTATCATAGGTTAAGTTAACTTAATAATACCCAAGTTAAGTATAACTACATAGCCTATAAACATTTAGCTAAATCTCTCTTAACTTACTACTACAGTATAACTGCATAGCCTATAAACACTTAACTAAATCTCTTTCTTAATTTACTACTACAGTATAACTGCATAGCATATAAACATTTAGCTAAATCTCTTTCTTAACTAACTACTACATTATAACTGCATAGGCTTATTTATTTATTTTTCTTTCAATATTTCATCGCATGTTTTAGAGCATACTGTCCTGCAGAATGCCTCTCCTTCCGCCTTCTCTGCAGCAGGTGGTGATTCACTGCGTGCACCTGCTTACCCGGCTATGGCATAGAGGCGCCCACGGAGGACGGTCGCTCCTACGTAACACCGTGGAGTGGTCATGCTGGCCACGGTGGTCCAGTAGTCCGTTCTGATGTTGTACACCTCCACAGAGTCCAGGTGGGAGACTCCGTCAAAACCTCCTACCACGTAAATGTGGTCGTTGAGCAAGGCAACGCCGGCCCCTGGAACACAACCGTTGCCGGTGTTATGCAAACCGCTCGAAAACACACTTAGAGGACGGGCAGAACATTCTGAATACTGCGACTGGATGGTGTTCAAACAAGGCCGGTCGTTTTAAAATGGGTCTCCGGTTGAGATCTGGTAAACAGATGTTGAAATCGGAGCCGACGGCGCATTTTGATATAGACCTCAAAAGTAGAAAAGTCAGTAAATCAGGTTTTCGAGGTAGAAGCTAGTTAGCCTACATTAAACTACATCCCCTGGTTTGGTGTCGAGTGGCCCGCCCCAATGCACTGTTCAAGCCATGGCCGTTGTCTGGGGGATTTATTTTTTAGCTTAACTTAAATGGCTTTATTATGAAAAGACATTTGAAGTGGCAAACTGCATTCTAGCAACCGGTACTGTTCAATGTGTTATCCACACTTTACCACACGTGGTTATAAAACAAATGATATAATATTCTCGTTAAATATCTATGTACAGTGAACTTCCATACTCATCTGTGTCCTCAGAGTCAGGTACACTTGGAGGAACCGCCACGGTGGAGCCCACCCCCCCTACCTGATCTCTTGGTGGCCATGGGTGTAACACTGGTCCAGTGGCCCGTGTGGGGGTCATACCGCTCCACAGAGTTCAGGATATTCAGACCATCGTAGCCTCCTTCCAATGACAGAAGAACAGAACCGTAAGAGCCAGAGTGAAACTAAATGGGGATTTTTTCAACAGGAGGAGAACTGATCGTTCTTCAGATGGCCGTTCCTCACCCAAACAGTAGATGAGCCCACTGGCCACCACCAGCCCGGCTCCTTCTCTGGCCGTCTGCATATCTCCCAGCATGCTCCACTGGTCGATGTTGGGGTCATAGCGCTCCATGCTGGTGTGACGGCGGCTGCCATCAAAACCTCCAGCAACATAGATCATGTCTGGGGAAAAATAAAATAGGACACATAATAAATCAATGAGGATCTTATTTTGGCCTGCTTCGTCATATGGTGAACAGCCAAAATGTGTAGCAGGTTTATTCTAATCTTTCTAAACAAAGGATTCACCAGTTTCACACACTAGGCTAAAAAGGTGCGGGCTATCGCTCCCAGGACCAGGCCGTACCTCCGAGGGTGGTGGCCCCGGCGAGGCCGCGGCGAACGTTCATGGTGGCCACGGTGTACCAGACGCCGTCCTCGTCCGCCGTGTAGTCCAGGCACTCCACCGAGCTGAGCCGGGAGCGGCCGTCGTAGCCCCCGATCACGTACACTCGGTCGTGCAACGACACCGTGGCCACGTAGCGTCTCTTCCGCGCAATGTTCTGCAATACAAACAAGTAGTACAATCAGCTTCATATTCAAAACACTATGACGACATCTTTGCTCTTCTAAACTCTAGTTTGGTGGGGGAACTGAATGTGGAATTGTTTTGGGTTCACAACTTCTGCTGCTTACCGGGAGGAAGCTCCACTCCTGAGTCTTTGGGTCGTACTTCTCCACAATGTCAATGGGGGACTGTTGACTGCCGAAGCCACCGATCACCAACAGTACCTCTTTGGCACCTGAAATAGTTTCAATGATTAACCTTTCGCTCTTTGGAGAAATGAAAGCCTACATATTTTTATGTAAATAGAAAAAAGGAGAATCATTGAGAGATAGTTCAGCGTGATGAGGAACAGGAACTTTACCAAGCCTGGCTTGTGTTCGTGGGCCTTGCATTTCACTCCTCAGCTCTGGTCTCAGATGGAATTTCTTTGCCTCGTCCACGAGGTCTCGACATGGAAGACTGCACCGAATGAGAGGCTGGGAACATGTTATGAAGTTAAACCCTCATTAATCACCATGGAGTCTGTAACCGCGATATCTCGTAATGGCTGGTTCAGACTACACGATTTCAGCCCGATTTTACCCCGATTCGTTCGTCGCAGACAAATTTGCAAGTCGTAAATGATTTTGAAAAGTCGGCGACAAGACACGGTCTTGTGATGTGACATTCGATCTGCTTCTTTTTTTTTTCGACTGCGACGTTCGAAAACACCACGACGAAAGTTTGGCATGCCAGAAATTTGGGGGGATCGCATGACGTATCCATTGTTGACATGGATCCCGCGAACAGTGCTCACGGGCAGTGTTTACTAACTAGTAAGGTAAAGACTAGTAGAGACACCGGGGATAATCCACGGGTTGGGTGGATTGCGTGAAAAAAAGTAATACTTGGAGGAATTGCGGGCGGGTCGCGGCTGAAATGTATAATAAGTAGGTTAATATACTGACTAGACAATCGGCAAACTGACAAATTTGACATTATATTTTTCTATAATCTCTCTGCTTCTGAAATCTCCGCCCAGCGTTCGTCCGCTGATTTTCCAGAAGCATTCCACTGTGGATCATCCCTGCTGCGTATGCCCTCACACACATTGTGGAAATATGCTAGATGCTTTATTCTTCCTATGTGGCTTTTAGTTAATGATTGGGCTATAATAAGACCACGTTGGCTATGTGTTCACTGACAACAGGGGACATTTCATAGTGGTTGGACATTTTAGTGAGCCGACAGGCTTTTGTCGGGACGCAGAACACGCAACTCAAAATCGGGATGACATTACAGCTCACCCGCGCAGCTCTACTAACTAGACTTCACTACAGAGAGCACCGCCATCATAATGCCTAGAATAGGAACTCGGGATCCATTGTTATTTACACTTTGTTGCTGCGTTGATGCTGCGTGCATCGTGAACGATACAAAGAAAACTCGTCTTTGTACTTTTGGCTTGAGCCATTTTTTTTTGCTTTTGAGTGAAAACGATTAGCCAGCTGATCAACTGCAACCGTCACAGCTGATCACGCGCCGGTAATATAAACAGAGGCGTGGCGGGAGTCACGTAACCATGACAACAACTGTTTATCAAAACCAGTTCAGTGTGGAGAGTGGATGCAAAGCATTCCGAAAACGATAGTTTGGACGGTCTTCATTGGATCGGTTTTCATTGCGAATGTGCGTTTTTATTTTTAACCCGGGTTAGTGTGGACAGGGCCTAAAGATCCTAGAGCATCGCACCCTCGAGTCTTGTAGCGTGGCCAGCCTTCTGACGCCACAAGGCCCGGTTTCCTGGCTCTGTGATCGCACAGTGTGACATGTTAAATCGTGGAGGAACATCTGAGAATCGTGTACTCTGAACCAGCCCTTAGACAATCCTTAGCTGTGTGAGTGAGTGAGTGAGTGAGTGAGTGAGTGAGTGAGTGAGTGAGTGAGTGAGTGAGTGAGTGAGTGAGTGAGTGAGTGAGTGAGTGAGTGAGTGAGTGAGTGAGTGGGTGAGAGAGAGAGAGAGAGAGAGGGTGTGTGGGTGAGAGAGGGAGAGAGGGTGTGTGCGCATGTGTTCACCTCAGAATCTATGACGTCGGTGATGTAGCGGGGGGTCAGCAGTGGCATTCGGACAAACTCCAACATGTCCGGTAGGTAGGGCTCCCTCTCTTTGCGGTTGTGTTTGACCCAGTTCAGCACGGCCTCGAACACCGGCTCCTCAGAGTCCACCTACACACAGGGAGGGTGCAAACCAACTTAGAATCCTAGCTTATTCATGACTAGCGTTCTTTTTTAATGATAGTTATTATTATTTTATTTCTAAAATACTATCATTATTATTTTTGGTTATTATTAGTCCAAGTCTAAATTCTTTACTGACAAAGTCATTCATAGCCCTATGACTCAAGCACAGGGTCAGGTACGGTACGGCTTCAAATTTCAGAAATTTAAACTTCAATTGAACGCATTTCATTTTGTGACTGAAATGTGATAATATCTTTCTTCTTGTCAACGGTGGTGGTCGTGGTGGTGGGGGGGGGGGGGGGTGGTGGTCTTAGTTAATTTACTTTTTTAAACATCAAAATGATAGCAAGAGAACTCACATTGTGAATCAGGGATCCATAAATCATCCTGTTATAATAACCATGTTTGGGCAATGAAAATGTGCGGTTGCAGACAGGAATTTCCTGCACACAAAAGACAAACCTAAATCTGGTTTGCTTCTCTGCAATTTCATTGTCACTCAAATCCACCGAAAGCAACAGGTATTGGAGTGGGGGGCCCCCACTCACTGAGATTACAACAGGTAGGTACCCGTCAGTCTACCCCTACTGTAGCCAATTGAAAACAGGGATACACTATAATTAGTGGGCTTGCTTCTGGGTTGTTTTTCACTGTCGGAGTGTGACCGTGTCAGATACAGACTTAAAGACACAAAGCATGAGTCCACAGTGTACAATGCACTGATTGGTTTAAGAGCATTAAAAGCAATGTATCCCAGTATTGGAATCCCCAGCATGAGCTACCATAAGTGTCAGTGCACTCAGACAAAAAGCGTTGTCAGGACCCTGGAAACAACATGTCCAGGCGCTGTAAAGCACAACTTCTGCCCCACAGCAAGAGGCCATCAGTGTTGTTTGTTTGCACCTCTCCAAAACATGTTCTACACATAAACGTGACCCATCGCCCACTTGGCCTTTCCTGCTATAAATATGGTTCAGTTATGACTTCAGGTCGAGGTGGACTAGTTGAGGTTTGTTCACAAGCAAGTCGCTAACGTTGGCGGACTAGTGGATTACTGCATATCATAGCTGCAAAACCATCAATGCAAGAGCGATGGGAACTGCTGTACAAAACCACTTCCTACCTACCTTCCTACCTATTCTACGCAGAAGTTTAATTTGGTCTTCGGTTACTATCCTGTGGTGTTAAAAACCTTGCCGATGCATGTACGTAGCAGAACAAAATGAGTCCACGCGGGTTCTGTCACATCAATCTATCTTCTTACCGATCCAGAAGAAAAAAAACTAAAAAAAACTAAAAGGACTTATTGAATAAAGTGAACCCACCCATGTCGGCTCACCACAAGCCTCGGGCCCGCACGCACGCCATTGTCTGCCTTTCACTATATCAAAGCCTGAGTGATGAATACATGCCTAATGCAGTTCATTATTATTATTAACAGTGCGCCTCAATTAGACCCAGGCTAATCCTACCTGGATCTCATCACATTTGATGAGCTTCTCCACCTCCGCCTGGCAGAGTAGCATGAACTCCTCGTGCTGCACCACCTCTGGGAAGTGCTTCTGGGAGAAGAGCTCCGCCGCCTGCATCAGGTCCAGGCAGTTGTGGGTGTCTGCAAAGTCCCGGATGCCCAGACAGTTGGTGGGGTCCAGCTGACCGTCCAGGAAGTCACAACACGCTCTCTTCACCCCTAAACAAAACAAACAAAATGAAGCATTAGGGTTTATACATTTAGACATGTATATCCGTGTACAGATGGAAGACTCTTGGTCAGTCATTATTCTGGATACTCTTAAATGGATACAATGGCCAACTTGTCGTTTTCTATTCAGTTGAACGGTGGTTTGATTGATTGAGATCATCTCATGAGTCACTAAGCGTACCTTTGAGCTGCAACAAGCACGCCGCTGGAAGCAATTCCTGTACATTCTCGACCGTGACAAGCACAGTCTCTGTATAGACAAAGTCAAGGAGAATCTCCATGGTGGCCGCAGTCAGCCCCTGAATGTCAACAAAGGATTTCCCCTTCTCCGAGAGCTGCAGGAAGACAGGAACACAAACACTTATAGCATTTTGACAAAGAATTACATGATTTTCAAAAAAAACTTCCAACCTCCAAAATAAACCTTTTTATTATTATGAAGAGCATGTCTTCAGGCTATTTTTATATCTACACATTTAATATACATGCCAAATAAATCAAAACTTTTAGTCTATATATATAAATTCCTAGTATTTCCTTATTGTAGGACCTTTTTATTCTCACCCACTTTAATGCTGTTTTGCAAGCGTGTCACATTAAAACATATGGCAGTGATTCATAATCCATGTATTGAACACGTTGCCTTGTTGAACTCTGGGTTGCTTGTTACAGATAACATCGACATGTACACATGTACAAATTATCCTAATTAATATTACTTTGTAGCTACCTCACTGGTGAACATGGCACAAAAGTAGTCACTGCAGGCGGCCAGGACGATACGGTGGGCTGGAAAGTCTGTATTCTCCAACCTCAGGGTGATGTCGCAGAGTGTGTTGCTCTTGCGAAGAGCATTCATTGCATTGAGGATGGTTTTGGCATGGGAGTTTGTCATGATGTCCTTGGGAGCCATGATGTTCTAAAGACAGGACTACACAGATCCAGAAACTTGAGTTCAGGGGACCACATCAAACACACAAAAACAGTCAGGTGGTAAATCACATATCTGCATTATTTTATCTTGGAATGTCTGTTAGTCAGTGATACCTGGATGTTTATTTGTATGTGCCTGTTTACTCGTACGTAGGCTTTTAAGTCTATATACATAAAAATAAGTCAAAATTGCAAAAACAGCTAAAAAAAAATACTAAAGCTTATAGACATACAATTAATGTGATGAATATCTACCACGTACCTGTCAACGTGTTGATGTTTATCTTAACTAGCTTTGCTAGTTAGCAACAGATCCTATCTCAAGTCCCAGCTCCTGTCAGTGTCTGTTGAAAGCCACTGAGCTAAAGGTAATTCATGATTACAACGCCGGGGTGTCAATCCCCATTGTACGGCTTACATCAATATTTTTGAATCCTTGATGTGACGTTAGGGTATCTACCAAAATAATTGTTGACTGCATCACACCGACAGCTAGCTTAACACGGCAGGTCAAAGGGAACGGCAAAGCTCTACATAGGCTGAGAGAGGATCCTGAATTCTGGCGTTATCCCGATCTACCGCAACGCAATTTCTGTTATCTTACTTCTTACGGCAGACAACAGAACCCGACCGGAGCGAGAAGATTGAGAACATGGCCACAACTACCACAACCGCAACAAAGACAAGGAGAGGTAGTCATTTATTTCGACAAAAGCTTCTCCGAAACATGTAACGAAAACGGATATTCCTCTACCGGTAGTCCCTCCCTCGCTATCGCCAATAAACCCATGTTGCTGAGAGTCCCGCCTTGTCTCTCGCCAATAACGCTCATTATGGGCATCCCGTCCCTGGCCGTTCCATCGTGAGACGAGGAAGGCTGGGTTACGCTACATAAACAGCCTGATACGTCAGCGTGCGTGCGCGCTCCCGATGGGCTCGTCTGATTCCAAAAGAAGCTGCCTTTTGTGCGTCCTCCTAACGTGACTCAAACCTAAAATGCGGGGGGAACTAAGCGATTAAAGGAATACATGTAAGCTGCTATCAATACGAACAGGTTCTTGTCTTTACAGCTCTGTGGGTTGAATTAATTTGAAACAAAATGTACAAAATGAATGTACGCTTATGAGCTACTCAAGGACGGTCGCGATAACGTGTAGGAGGAGTTTACGGCGTGTTTCCGGTAAGACCAAACGTAAAGACATCACAGTACACTGAAGGATATTAGGACTCAGAAATAGAGAATTACGTGATTTTGTTAACTCCACCGTGACCTTTTTTTTCTTGGTATTGTTTCCAAGTAATCGGGGAACTTCAGACGGCGTATCGCTCCAGGTCGCAGAAGTGCAATGGAAGAAGAGTTCCGCGAAATCGATCAAGTCGGGAGTTGGAGCGCCATTTACCAGGTAGGATTTTTCGCTTAATCAAGGTGGGATTTATCGTGTATGATTCGTTCTGGGGACCAGAAGATAATTCCCCTGGGCTGCCGCCTACATACGAAAGATATCTGGTTCCTCATATTTGGCCATCCTCCCTCCTGACATAGTGGATGATTGATGTGTGTGCCTGTGCCTTATAAGCAGCACCCCTGGCACTATATCCACATTCCAGATACAAATCTTTAGCCAAATAATCCACCTTGGGTTACGTATCGTTAGTAGTAGACTAGCATGGGATTGTCAGGCACAAACAGCTATAACAAGAACAAACGAAGGATATCGATGCTATAATTGCCATTTATGTGCCAAGTTTAGTTATGAGTCGTTTATGTAGCAGCTAATATGACATTTGTATACAATAACTGCTAACTTACTCATCAACAAATGGGGATGACAATCACGCTGGGGAATGTAATGGGGGGCGGCGGCACAACTGCGAGTTTAGGCTCAGTGAATGACATACTTCTAAATGTGTAATGTACATTTTAGAGCTTGAGGCAACCAGACAGTATGCCCTCATTGCTCAATAACATGAATTCAATGTTTTTGATTTGCCACAGGAAATCCGTCAACAGTCCAGTGAACTCCCTTGCAAATTTGCCAGGTCACCAGAAAACAAATGTCGTAATCGTTACCGAGATGTTAGTCCTTGTACGTACCATTTCTTATCCCAGTGCAATTGACCAACTCATGAACTTATCACTTCACTTTTGTGTATAGTTGATGGAATGAAATGTGGAAAGCTTCTCTGGGAAGTTGTCAAGTTTTTTTCACTAACACATTAAACTAATTGATAATAATAATTTATAGCATTTATACTGTGTGTGTGTGTGTGTGTGTGTGTGTGTGTGTGTGTGTGTGTGTGTGTGTGTGTGTGTGTGTGTGTGTGTGTGAGACACCTCATCCACAACAAGAAGCACTGACCAGCCAGTAGTGACTTGGTCGTCGGAGGACAGTCATTTTGCAGTCAAAATTATGGATATATATATTTATAGATGCTGTACATATTGTTACTACTGTTAAAAATGGATCGTATTTTCCCTCCAGTCGACCACAGCAGAATCCTTCTGCAGCTGGGTGATAATGACTACATCAACGCCAGCTTAATATGTATGGAGGAAGCAAAGAGGAACTACATCCTCACTCAGGTAATTTCCAATGGCACAGTCCTTCTGAAATAATACATTGTTAAAGCCGTAATGGTTGATCTTTGTTTTAGCTTGATGGATCATTTTTTTAGTTTATTTAGTTTTAATGGGCTTAACATTGGAAGTAGTTAGCAAGAGAATGACTTCCAATGAGCAACATTTGTGGCTGACACCATGTTTGCAACTTCCCCTCCATGAAGACGGACATGAAATGCTTTCACGGTGGTAGGTCAATTCTGTGGCACAAATGCTGTGCAGTATGAGTTAAAATAATGCCAACCTTCACAGCCACCCATGGTGAAAATAATATTTGATTGTTCAGTAGGCGAGCGTTTTTTATTCAGTCGAAGATCAGCGCGTGCTGACGTGTAGGAAGAGCGCAGGTGCTCGTAGGGTGGCTAATTAGGGCATGCGAGATGCAAATGATTTCACAGTTGAGTTCTGTTTTTCTCGGTGGCCATGTGCTAACTATGAGCTCCCAGTGAACAGCTGTGCTGTACGATGGCCGTGGGAGTAAGTTCACTTTTTTAACGGGCTTTATAGCATACCACCGGGGAGTAGGGTGTGATGTAGACACCATCACTAATGCAGCCTTCATGCCATTCTCGTGTCTCAAACAAAGTTGTTAAAAAGTGCCTACATCTTAGGTACTGCTTATTGTACTGGGGCACCCTAGGTATCGCAGCGGGTGTGGTGTGGTGAGGAGGTATCGCAGAGGTTGTTAACTGGTGTGGTGAGTGGACCGTGCAGGGCGTGGGTAGTCAGTGTTGTTAAGGTGTAATGTGTCCATGCCGCTTGGTACCGACCCGAGCACACAAACTAAGACGGCAGCCTGTGGAAAAAGATGTACACGTATCATTTCTCGGGGACACGCAAAAATATTTATATTCCTGAGTACATCCCTAAAAAGCCATTTTCAAGATGATCTTAATGGAAGTATCTTATCAATATGTATGTGGGCTGAAGCTGTCTGGCCGCCCAGCGCATCCTGTTGGACATGCTTGGTCTGACGCTCCCTGGGCGCCGGCCCCCAGAGCTCTCTGACTGGTTTAATCATAGACCCCGCTTTAACTAATCCTGTTCTGGAGATAATGCTGTCACCAGCTGACGGCTGAGGAAAATAGTGCAGAAGTCAGCTCTATTTGTACATTAAGGGAACAAATGTGTCAGCGATATTTTTATTTTTATTTTTTTGACTGTTGCTTCTGTAAGGGTGCAAAAAAGACATAATCATGAAGCGGGCTAAAACTGTCTTCTGCAATGAGATAATTATCTCACAGTGTACTTTCTGAATAGACGGTAGGGGAATGAATGACAGCGCAAGGCATGTGGTAACTAGCTAAATGCAGGTTTTTCCGACCAAGACAAAACGTCCCTCTTACTTGGCTGCCCAATGTAGGTCGAAATTTAACCCCAGCATCGTTTACTGTCCCTCAATGACAATTGTGTTGCACCGCACTACACATAACTTACCGATGAGCACCCAGCAGTAACCCTAACCCTGTTCACCACAGGATTCTGTGACTCTGTTTAAAGAACACTGCACGTGACTTACCAAAGTTTCTGTGACTCTGGTAAGTCACGTGCAGTGTACTTTAAACAAAGGTTCTGTGACTGTTTAAAGTGCTCGGCACATGACTTACCCCCCCCCCCCCCCCCGCGCACGCGCGTTCCGTGCGGTGAATCTCAGTTTAAAGTACACCGCCCGTGTGTCCTCCTCAAGCACGCCTCTGATGTGTGCGTTTAGGGGCCGCTCCCGAACACATGTGGCCACTTCTGGGAGATGGTGTGGGAGCAAAGGACCCGTGGGGTGGTGATGCTCAACAGAGTCATCGAGAAAGGATCTGTAAGTGGCTTTGGTTCCGTTGGAATTCACGAGCATACAATTGAGGGGCTCCACAACGTCTTATGCATTCCACAAATATTCATGATTATATTGATTTGTTGCTTTCCCTCTTACTGAATTGTGACGCTTGTATGTGCTGTTCTGTTGTTGTTTTCTTAGATAAAATGTGCCCAATACTGGCCCCAAGTAGAGGAAAGAGACGCCGTCTTTGAAGACACCAGCTTCAGGGTCAGCCTCATTTCAGAGGACGTCAAAGTGTACTACACCGTCCGTCAGCTGGAGCTGGAAAACCTCGTCGTAAGATTGCTTTATAATGCTTGTTTATACAATGCTTCATGTGTAACGCATCATTAATGCTTGTGTAGGTTATTGTTTTTATTAGTGTAAAAATCTGTTACTAAATTATTATTGTTATTATTATTTAAAATGTCTATTCTGAACGCGCAAAGCTGCTTGGCCTCTAAGCAGTCAGCCTACGTACACTTTACACTCGTAGCTGCACTCGCTGAGGTCCTCAGCACAACACCCCTCAGGTGTGACGTTGATGGGATGAACGGCTGTCCAGAGAACACGTACAGAGAGCCCACTAATTATTGAGTAGTCAGAGTGTGTTTGTCTTGGTTACCCAGACACAGGAGACCAGGGAGATCTTACACTTTCACTACACCACCTGGCCGGACTTTGGCGTCCCAGAATCTCCCGCCTCCTTCCTCAACTTCCTGTTCAAGGTGCGGGAGACGGGCTGTCTGAGCGCGGACCACGGGCCTGTGGTGGTGCACTGCAGCGCCGGCATCGGGCGCTCGGGGACCTTCTGCCTCGTGGACACCTGCCTAGTTCTGGTGGGTACTGGTCCATGCCGCTAATCGCCTCCTCTTCACCTCCCGGTCCCATCTACACAAACGTTCTCCATATGATCACTTTTACTGAGAGACATTTTAGTAGGGGCAGCAACGTGGTGTAGTCTGACTAGATTAACTCTACATGCACAATACTTTATTTTTATGGTAGGGCCGTTGTGTATGGGTTAGTGTTACAAGGAGGGCGTCGTTTTTAAAATGCACCACACCGGTACTAGAAGCGCCAGAGCAGCCTAACCCCCCCCCCTCTCGGGCGCGGTCTTCAACCTCAACCGCTACCCAGACGGAGTTCCACAAATCCGCACACACAGTGGTGTGAGCTTGCCTTCGCCGTGGCGTCAAAGTGTCTCACAAAAGGCACTTCAATGTTATGAAAAGAACACAAAATCAATGTCCGAAACTGGGGGCTCCTTTTAAGTATCTTGGGTTTCGGTGAAAACTATTTTTGTTGAGTTTTTGACTTTGCAAGCGTAGTATATTTTAAGGTAGCAAGCGTATACTGTATTAGAAACTTGTACACATGTTGGCTGTGCTCACAAAATCTGTACGAGTAGTAACTAGTCAGGCAACCAATGCTGCCGATTGCGTGGTCAGGGCGGGTCTGTACTGGCTCTCGGGGAAACGATTGAATTAATGATCAAAGCTTAGCAATGTACATAAACGCACGTTTTGACTGCTACTGTCCACCGTCGTAGCGTCTGTGACTCTGCATTTTGCGACCGAAAGTCGACTCCAGATCAACCACTAGGATTGGTCAACCAACCGGTCAAAGCCAATAGCGTGTCCCATGCCACGTTTTAGATGTCCGTCCGCAAGGACCCTACGTCTGTCCGCATCCGCGACGTGCTGCTGGCGATGCGGCGCTGTCGCATGGGCCTGATCCAGACTGCAGACCAGCTGCGCTTCTCCTACCTCGCCGTTATTGAAGGGGCCAAGTGCATTATGGGGGATGCTGAGCTGAAGGCAAGTCTACCCTCGCTCCGTGTGTGTGTGTGTGTGTGTGTGTGTGTGTGTGTGTGTGTGTGTGTGTGTGTGTGTGTGTGTGTGTGTGTGTGTGTGTGTGTGTGTGTGTGTGTGTGTGTGTGTGTGTGTGTGTGTGTTGTATGAGACACATTTGCACAGGATATGTTCATAACTGATGCCTAAACCCAGATATTTGTGTGGCCAATAGGATGCAAAGAAGAACCCGCTTAAAGGGTCAGCACATGTGCACATGTGTTATGTGATTACTTCAAGGATTGAGGATTTACGCCATTGGAATTAAATAAAGGATAGTTTGTTTTCTATATTAAGGAATCGTTGTCGGATAAAGAAGAGGATTATCCAGAGTTTACACCCCCTCCTCCTCCTCCTCGTCCCGGAAGGGATTCCCGGAACGACACGATCCAGCCGCCTTTTTCTGCCGAATACGATGAGCTCATCGCCAAGAGCGTCCACTCTCTGGGGTAAATAAACACCAAGACCGATGCCAGCCTTTGCTGCACTCCAGTCTCTCGGCGGCCTCCGACATGCCAGTGGTTAACACAAACTTTAGGCGCAGCAATTGAACGTCCAGAAGCGTGTCCTTGTGTGTGCTTGACCAACTGAACCCTGAGCTGAGGGGGGGGGGGGTGTACATATATGGCGTGTTTGTGTAGCATCTTGTACTAGCTAGCTTTGTTGTATACGGGGAATGGGTTGACCTAGCAATAATTGATTCTTGGTACTGGGTTCTATGAACGTCCTTACTGTATAGAAGGCGTTGCGTTGTCTCTCCTTCTTCTGACAAATGAACTTATTGTAGGTCGCTTTGGATCAAACGTCTGCTAAAATGTAAACGTGAAGCCCTCTGAGGCTGTATCTGTGATTGAGGGTGGTACAGATTGAACTGGGCGTCCAGAGCCCCCCCATCTAATGCTCCCCTCTCTATGACGCCGCAGAACCCAGCAGGACCCTCAGCTGCGGAGGAGGACGGTGGGAGACCCCCCGAGCCCCGAGGAGGAGGAGCACCGTCCGGACGGCGTAGAGCCCCAGGAACACGCCTCCAGAGACGCTGCTCCGCCCCGACCGGAGCCGGAGCGGCGGGTTGAGGAGCCAGAGGGGCGCGGGGCCGCGGAGGGCGGAGTCCCCGGCCCGGGGGAGGAGGCTCCTCGCGCCGTGGTCCCCCGTCGTAGTCAACCTGTGCCTGTGCACGGCGTTCGCTCTCAGCGCTTACGTCTGCTATCGAGCTTGCTACCACTGATGAATTTTTTTTTTACAATTTTTTTTTTTTTTTTATTAATTTTTATTTTATTCTCACTTTAGCTTTTTAGCCGTTTCTTTTCTATGGAGTCGATTTAGGCTGTCCTGCCTGTTGTCCTTGACTGGGCTTTTTCACTGCACTTGGAGTGGATTATAGCCTGCTTCATTGATGTCATTGAATTCAGGTTCATTCTTCTTGTTTTTTTTTTTATACATATATCATTTACAAATGCAGTGTGAGAGGGGGGGTAGGCGCACTGGGGGGGGGGGGGGAACCGCCCCGTCCGTTGGTCGTCTGGACACTCAGGGCCTTCCCTTTACACCACGTCATCAAAGTCCCCACCTGGAGAGAAGCAATGAAACTCATGTATGCTCCTTTTTTCAGAGCAGTGGGGGGGAACATGTTTGGAGCCACAGAGCTGAATTGGTCGTTGTTTGGGGCACCTTGCATATGCCTCTGTCTGCCCGCACTTCATTTACCAAATATCTCTCTTCAGTGTGGTTCGGTTGGAGACGTTCTTTATTTTTTGATTCAGTTAACATTGAATTTTCATCCCAAATCTTTCACTTTCTTCTCTCCTCCTGAACCAATGGGACTGAAAAGCATGGTTTCACCTGCTGTTCTTGGAACGGAACCAATAGGACCATTTCTATAACAATAGTATTTTCATTTTCTATGGGTCAGTTTTAATCCCGGAAGGAAGTTGAACAGTGACATGTGGAGGTCAGCATAACGCCTCCACCAAATCCCAGCAAAATAAATGAGCAATGGAGGGGGGTTGGGGGTTGGGGATGTGGGGGGTAAACTTGGCAGGCTGCCCTTCAGCTGTCTCACCTTTCCAGGGTTGCAGACAGACGGGATGCTGTCGTGTCTACGCGTGAATGTAGACATGTTTGTGTGTGTGCAATTTTGCTTGGGAAGGGGATGGGGTATGTTGACGAGTGCGTGCGTGCGTGCGCACGTGGACTTTTGAGAGAGTTAGTCGTTGTCATGTTCACGCAGATCTTAAGATGTTATTCAGTCCCGGCGGGAGCAGAGAGCCGGCTGACGCAGAGCGTTCCTGAAGGAGTCGTACGTCGCAGCTCAGAAACCTCCTGTCTGACTTATCGTGATGTTTTCATCTCCGTTTCGTCTGGCATTCTCCCAAAACATGGCTTTAAGAAGGTTGATTTAAAAAATAGACTTTATACAATTTAAGTTGCTTTTTAACAGTTGTCGAGTAGGCTACATTCGTGTTATCTGTGTTATGAAATTAGGCAACATTTGAATTGATGGTGTTTATACGTGGAAAACGCCTCGTCAGGGCATAGCAATGCCGTAGTAGTCAACGGAAAAACAAACTGACCTGTGGTCTTCTTCTCCCATCTTACCAGCAATACGAATGCTCAACATTGCCCTTTACGAACGAGACTCAACGCTCAACCATCCTTGTAAGACAGGGAACCAGGGATATGAAATAAACCAAAAATGAAACACCAGCAGAGTGAAAAACAAGAGTGAGATTGATGACCTTTTGACGGCACACAGCGGCCCGGGTGGGGGCGCCCTGCTGTGATTCCTTTCTACTGTTGAGCGTTCTGCAGCATACCTGACCCGAGAAGAGATTAAATGTGCTGCTTCGGTCCATTTGTGTGAGGAAATCAGAAGTACAGTACATTGCTGTACCTTTCTCTAGAATGTATAAAGTGTCCTATGGCCACTCACAGACACAGACATATCTTTCAAATCAGGTTTCAACGTGCTGAATGAGTTGTATTGTTTTACTTCAGTCAGGAAATGAATCCAAGTGCTTGGGCAACTATGTATTGCTCCGGGTCCATCATGATTATATTTTTTTTACATCCATTGTTTTACTTTAAAAATAAATAAATAAGTCTACCACTGATTCCTTGTGATTTTCTGAAGTGACGTCTGATTATTCTGCACACTGGCTGTGCAAATGTATTGTTTGACCAACGGTAACACTGAGGTTTACCACAAGATGGCGCTGTGGTAGCGTTACTGAAACTGGTAGCTTTCTATTGATTGACTAAAACCAAGACCTTATTTGCAGCCCACACTTTCCTGTTTTTGTACTCTATACATACACCGTCATTGAAGTTTTACCCTCAAGGGCATCATTTGGCATAAAGTGGCATTAACTTGTCTTCTGCGTGGGCCTAAGGATCGCAGATACATTATAATACAGACACCGCTATCGTTCATGGTGGTCTACCATCCTCAGTCACAACCCAGTCCTCGTAATCTTCTGTTTACTTTTTACTACCCTAGCATCTGTGTAAGAAATATATTGAGAAAACATGCTTTTATTTATAACCCCCCCTTTGCTTGAGTGTGGGCCTTCTACTCCGCGTACAAAGTGATCTATTCGTCAGTGGACTTGACAAGGACTTCCTGTTTGGGAGACGGGGAGTAGGAGGAGGAGGCGGTGGTACGCAGCGCACAGGAATGCAACCTGGACGGCGCGTCGGCACTCCCTTCACCGCCTGACGTCACGGAGCGGACGAGACAGAACATGCTGCACCGGAGCCGCTCGGGGATCAGCGTGTTCACGGGGTTCATGATGCAGGCATGATATTAAACAGTGCAATGTTTGAATTGACCTGCGACGTGCCCTGCTTAATGGAAAGTGAAAGTAATCAGGACGATCAACAGTTAGCGATACGATAGCCGCCTGCGTAAGCCTAGCTACCTGATATATATATATATATATATATATATATATATATATATAATATATATATATATATATATATATATATATATATATATATATATATATATATATATATATATAGCCTAAATTAAGACTGCTTAAGGTCTCACTGTGATCCCTGACTCGACAATAGGAGATATCCAAATGGTCATTTTGCTCTGCCTGCTCGTTAGTTGATCTATCTCTGTATGCGGAACTTCCCTGCCTAACGCCAGCCTGGGGTTCGAATGGGGGATGGTGTCGGCCTCCAACTGTAAGAATGATAACTCATACAAGGAAGGAAGTAGGGATCAGGAAATTCCTAAATGTGAAACCAGATTCTGGGGTGTGTACTTCTTTCCAAAGCATGCTTGTACCTATTGGAGTTCTGACTCAATAGTCTCAACAAATGTGCATTGTCATGTTTAGGTATCTCGTGTTTTCTTTTCTTTTTTGCTTACTGTATTTTCTTCCCCTTCCTTTTTTAACACACAAGGTTTCTCTTCCAAATATATAAGAGATATGCAAATATATATTAACTATAATGAAAATGTGTCTTGGACTATACCAATTATCAATAAATGATCACCCTCGTTGCACAGCTGACGTAGAGGGAATCCGTGATGCTGCAACACGAAACGTTTCCAACTTTTTCATCTGCTTTGATTGTTGTTGTTGTTGTTGTTGTTCTCGCTCAACGTCGATGCGTGTTTCCATGGCTAGGTCAGGGTCATGATGCAGGCTGCTTTGAGGGGCGGTGGCCAGAGGCAATTGTTTACGTGGTGTGATATTGCCTCGTCCACCAGCACCTATAGCCTCTACGTCACGTCATGCATGAGGTGCTTCCCCTGCAGCACCCTGCACATCGAACCCGCTTCCTTCCTCCAGAGGTGCACTCGCATGACTGCTGACGTGTACGGACGCACGTTTGTCAATCACTTAGTAAACAACGTTGTTTTGTTTTGTTTGGGCTGATGGTGCTGTGGTAGGAAAGATACACGATGTGCATTGCATTGGATATGACACAACCGACAGGCCCTTAAAACATAGTTTGACGACTTACGTAGAGGACAAATGTGAAGTTGTGGGTGAAAGGTGAGGCAATGAACGTGATACAGTCACATATGAACCGTGGTGGGTGGTGCGTCTGCAGCCACACCAAACACACCCTGTTGGCAATTTCGTAATCTGTAGCCTTGCCCTGCGCTTCACTTTGCCTTGTCTTGCCTGTGACATCCCAATTCATGATCTACCATTTATATAGTGTACTGTAGAGGAATGATTTAAAGAGTGCACAGTGTTTTGAAGGGCCAAAACCTTTTTATATGAAGCTTACAAATAAGGTTTTGCGCCTTTTTGCCATTTTTATAGTTTCACAGAATTAAAAACATTGCTTAATGCTTAATAATTTCACCCAGGTCTGTTGAAGTTCACCCACCATGGGAAGGAAGCCATGTATGTGTTCACATTATCGGCCATTACACCGACCATGTGGCCTGCTGAGGAGGACATTGTCCCGTTTGATCTTATTGTATTTCAACTAATGCCCAAAGTAAGAATTGGTAATAGATTCCAAGCGGGTCAGACTCCCTTTCAGGTCTGCAGGGGCCAGACTAGGGCCCCTAGGGCTTTTAGGGCCCCTAGAAATATGTGTTCTAATAAAGATCCTAGTCAACTTCCATTATAGGGGAGTTTCATAATGTTTTTTTTTGTTGAGCACTAAAAAGTTAAACTTTCTGAGTTCTGAGTTCTTGACTCAGAACTCAGATCTGGACCCTAAATGATTCGGTGCCCAATCTTGAGATATAGCTGGGACATAAAAAGAGATGTTGGACACATTTGATGATTTGCATTGTTGACTGTGTGTCAATGTGTGTATTAACCAATGTAAGTCGCTTTGGATAAATACCCTGGCGTCTGCTAAATGCCCTAATTGTAATTGAAGCCCCTGATCTAATGTTGGCCTGGATCAGGTTGTATTGTTTGCAGTCGATTGCTGGACTCTTCAGGCAAACCAAAACAAAATATTTCTTCACGCATCGGGAGGAATCAGATGTAAGAACGAAGCATTATCAAACCAGCTCGGAACTAGTTTGAGAAATAAATGACACAATATCAACAAACCCACATTCAAAAACACCAAACCCCAAATACAGAAGTTTTCTGTTATGGCGGACAGCACATCCCTAAAAGTGTAGCCCACACACATGATCACCACAGCCTCCCGTAATGAAGTGTTATCAACAGTGTTATTAGGAATCCACCTGGCTATATATGACCAACTACATGGAGATACTCCATGTAATCGGAGTGACCCCAAATCAGAAATCCCCGTTGGAGGACGGGGGGGGGGGGGGGTAAGGTGGCGCCAGGCCCTGGACTCTTCCACTCGCAGCGCAGTGACCACAAGTGACTTCTGCACGTCAAGTGATGCCTCTGAGTAGTCATCCGAGCCAAATAGGAGAAGTGAACATGGATGTCGAAATGCTGGGCTCGCTCTAAGCCGCATCATGCCCTGTGTGTGTCTTTACCGTACAGCTCGCGCTCCAGGTTCCCGTTACACCCCATGCTCCGGAAATCCTCTTCTTCTGCTGTCCGCCAGCCGCCAGCAGAGATGAGGAGGGTCTCCTTTCAAGCTACAAAACACACATTGTCTAATGAACTAATTAAGCCACTGAACTAAATAACCTGGTCAAAATAACCATCCATACTAATAAGGTGTGACAAAAGTAACCCCCATTTTGGACTTTGTTAATTGGATATCGGATATGTGTTTGCGTTTGTTGATGATAGAGAGGCAGGGTGCTGTTTAATATTATTATTATCAGGGGTTCAGTGTTGTTAGCATAAGAGAATTAGCTGTGTGCACAATTATATTTGAACACAAATGGTAATAAAATACACTACCTTCCAGGTTTCTTTTTTCTCAGGAAAATTTAAAACAGAAGCTTTTCACCAACCGCCTTTTGCGGGTGGTTAGTGTGGCATGTAACGGATATCGGGAAGTTTTGCAACAAAGTGACTTTGTTGCAAACATTCTGCGATTAAAAAGCAAAGTAGCCTACCAAGAATGCTACTGAACGCCCTGTGGTCATTTGTTTTTATGATTATGTTTGCTTATTCACTGTTGCTCAGGTTGTGATGGGCCACCATTATATTATTATGTTGGGAATATTGTGACATAATGACCATACTTGCGATTAAAAACCAATGAAAGTTATATGTTGGGGTCAATGCATTGACTGAATTGCACTGGCCTATATATTGTGTTGTATTGGTCAAGCCGCTCAGGCATACATCTTCAAGTTGCATATCAGAAGGCTATTGGTAATAAATCTTCAATCACTATTATATAACTATTTGAGAAAAAAAGGTCAGACTATGAAACATTATCTGTGTTTCTGTGTGTGTGTGTTGCGTGAGAATGTGTGTCTCTTCCCTTATCTAGCAGTTTTTTTTCTGAGAGTCAACTGACCCTAGGGAGGGGGAGTGGGGGGGAGAGAGGTGGGGGGGGGGGGGGGGTGCGGGTTGTGATGCAATGTTTTACGGACAGACACTGCCCATTGACGGTAAAACCTCCACAAAGGGTTGGGCTACACTTTCCAGAAAGAAGAGGTCATCCGGTGTGGGAAATTCCTACTCTCCTGTCATGGTGTGATCCAGGGGCAGGGACGGCGAAGGACCCCCGCACAGATTGTTTGGTAACCCAAGAGAGGTGGTCCACAATGTCAGGACTAATTCCAAGAGACAACCAACAATAAACCAAGCAAGCTAATGCTGTGGTCGTGATTCAACCACCATGAGAAATGTAGATTAATTAAAAATTCTAAGGTTTGACAAAATACTTATCCACACTTCTGTTTTCATACTTGTTCTGCAAACTGTACGGATACATAGCAGTTTATTTTCCTGGATTAGTTCAAAATGCTCTATTCTTGGGGAGGGTGTAACCCTGAAACAGGAGGTGGTTGCTCAATATCTTAAGCTTAGCTGTTCATTATGGGAAGTGTTGAGAAATCCACTGCACTCGAAATGTCAACTGTCTTTACAAGATGCAGGAATGAACTGTAGACGTTTGCTCTTTTCTGTTTAGGGTTAGCATGGCTTTCATGCTTACTTTTGTTGAGGTTGTTTTTTTTTGAAAATAGCCAAAAGTTAGTAGTCATTTGTAATAGCAGAATACATTAAACTGTTGAACCCAGAGGAATGTGTATTTAGTTTGGCTTCAGCCGCACACAGATGTAGAGTGTACTCATTTGTGTGAGCATTGGTGAACAGGCCCATATGGGTTAAGAAGTTCGTAGTTAATGAGCTTTGCAGTTAAGGAAATTCTCAGCTGCATAGAGTTGTTTTAGTTTAGTGAGGAAAGGATACTTTGCTGCTGTTTCCTGAGGATGTTTCATGCTAAGTCTGAAAGTTCTGATTGTTCAGCTGAATAGTGCCAAATAGTTATAGACAGTTAAAAACACACGTGGGTCAAATGCAATCCAGAATCTGTCCGTCCTCGTTGGCTTATGAAGAATGGCGTGGGGAGTGTAGTTTGAGGCTAGTTATTGATTGATTTGTAGCAGAACCTTGAACCCCTTTCTGGTCCAGTGGACCCAGCAGACTGTTGACAGAGCTGTGTGTTTAAGATAAAGCTAACAATTCTCGCATGCAGCCTGACATCGTATTTGTGCTGAACTCAGCAGAAGAATGTCCAGAATTAGCTGGTATGGTAAATCCGTATTAGTGCTCTATGTTGTAGATTCCTCTGTGCAGAAGGGGGAGAGACATGTTCGACATACAGACAGGCAGAATTAAGACCATGCTCAGTAATACAGATCAGCTAAGACGCTTGTATGTCTGGGTGGGGGTGTGTATCAATCAGAAAAAAAGGTCAGCGCTAACAACACGATTCAAGGAGTTCCTGGGTCATCATTATGAGGCAATTGAACACCAGATGTCACATTATATTCCACAATTTTATTCATGGTCTTGTGTGCTGAATGTGTTTAATAACACTAAATAACCATGATGCTTAAACTCTGAGTCATCTTTTCAGCTCCATGGGCTGGCAACATATCTTTTAAACTCAGGCAAATATATCCATATAATCTCATGGACATTAAATACAGTAACTGGTCTTATTAAAATGATGTGCTGACGTCCTATAGGAAGTTATGTCTGCAGAATTGCAAAACTAACATAAAACACGAAAATGCAAGATACATTTATAAAAAACAAAGTACAAATATGTTTTAATTTGATAAAATATAATATAAAATTAAAGCATTTAACCTTTTAATATTAAATAATTGTACGTAGTAGGCCTATTTCATTCATTGCCCATACTGTTACAAAGAGTTGCATCATTTCACTGCAGTGCAACTCTTCCCTTGACAACCATGGCTCCAGATGAGATTTTTTTTTATAAATTCACAATTAGCATGTAAAACATTTTTTACAGAAATACTGCATACATAGAAAAGCAATGCAATGTTATTTTTTTTATCGGTCATAAAGCATTTTGAATGATTTGCGCAATCAATGCACCCCACACTTGGACCATACTCTCCCATCCTGTGTCCTTGTAAACTGGTGATGGCTGTTTTCACCTGTAAGCGTACCATGTACACACTTCTCCGTGTATTGCAGCCGGTTATTATCAGTCCATGAACAGTTTAGTATCCAAGACAACCCTTTCCATAAGAAAGAAGATGTGTAGACAGTGGTCCAAAGGTCTCTAATGCTGCCCAGTGGCAGAGAGCAGGTTGCGGAGTGTCCCCAGCTCTCTGGACAGCTGCTCCACGCGCTTCTGTAAGCGGTCGTTCTCTGCGGCCAGTTCAAGCACTTTGTGCTGCGTCTCCATATTACGCATTTTGGCTTTATCCCTGCTTTTCCTCACCGCAAGATTGTTCCTCTCTCGCCTGAGCTTATACTCTTCACTGTCCTTATCGAGCCTTTTCTTTGATTTTCCGCTGGACATCTTCCCGTTGTGTGAGGGTGATCTGCTGGTACCTGACGGGGCAGGTGTGCCCGGCGGGCTGGAGCAGGACGAAGACGCGCTGGAGATGTTTCCCAGGCTGCCACTGGGAGTGGACTGGTATTGAAGATATGACCTCATGTCGAAACCCGAAGAACCCCCGTCCATCTTGGCGTCTTCCTTGCCACCGTTACTCTCGACCCCCTTGCACCGGTTCTCCAGGAGCCCGGGGCTGTACACTGTGTCCACGCGCGTCTCCTGCAGGTCGGGGTACCCGGGCGCATACGCGGGTTCCCTGACGCTCCTCAGGTTCCCGCACTGACTGGACTCCAGCTCGTTCACGAAGGTGTAGTTCTTGAAATTCTGGAACGCCGCCGCTCGCTTTATTTTGCTTTCCGTGAGGAAATCGGAGAACACGTCCCCCTGGTGATGCGCCTCGCCGTACGCCGCCAGCTGTTGACAGTGCACTGCTGGGTCCAGGTACATGCAGAAGTCTTTGGCCTTCTCGTGCTCCTCGATGCCCTGCAGCTCCGTCATGGAGTCGCAGGTCCTCCGAGGCCTGTACGGGCTGCTGCTGTGGCTGACGGGACTCACAGCACTGTGTCTGGCATGGAAAGCAAAGCTGTCCTCGTCGTATAAACCGGCCACTTCCATGGATCTTAACACCCTCCGGATGACAGGAGCATGGAGGGCAGGCGCCCGGAATAGTTGGAAGGAGCTGGAACAAGCACTTGGTACAACACTTAAGTGATGATTGGGTCTGCCTCTTTGATTTTTCGTGCAGCCTACTTCGTTTGAAGACTTTAAAATTGTCCGGATGTTTTGGAATAGAAAGTTGCTGCGGTAATGAAATAGTGTGTATTGACAGCTCTCCCTGCCTAACGACTTTATATAGTGAGGATATGAGGGGGGGGCGTGGCCGGCATCGGCAAGGTGTGACGCATCGATATTATCTAGGACAAACTCTCGCATTTATCTTGAGAGATTGTGGTCTCATCATTCATTGAACGCGGAGAAGCGGTGTGTGTGTGTGTGTGTGTGTGTGTGTGTGTGTGTGTGTGTGTGTGTGTGTGTGTGTGTGTGTGTGTGTGTGTGTGTGTGTGTGTGTGTGTGTGTGTGTGTGTGTGTGTGTGTGTGTGTGTGTGTGTGTGTGTGTGTGTGTGTGTGTGTGTGTGTGTGTGTGTGTTTGTGTGCGGGTTGCACAACAGGATGTTTTGAACTACATGACTGTTGAACGTCAAAGTTGCGTTCATGACTGTGGTCAATACGATAGTCTACGTGAAAGGTTTGTTTTTAAATATTGTACAGGGTCATATCGTGACTTCAGGTTAGCCCGTCAAAGGAAACATACACAGACGTCGGCTGAACGCCTCAACGATTGGAGATTGGAGGTGATGTTGAGATGGGCAATGCTGCCCTCTTGTGGCATTGGGTCATTCTGATTTGTGGCCTAAATACGGTGGATGATTTCATTCCAAATTAAAGTTGATTAGTTCATGATAGAGCGGTTTCTCCCGAAGCCTTTCATTGTTAGCATTGTAGCGTCATAAGCGAGAGGTCTGAGCGATCGCAGTCGCATTGTTCACCGACGACGGAAGTAGGCCTATAAGTTAACTTCATAAATATGAAAGATTGCTCCATATAACATATAGGCCTAACACCAACAACATAGTTAATGTATGTAGGCCTAGAAAAAAAAACCAGTTCAATGTTATTGCTTAAGAAACAGATTCCTTCCAACTATTTACGAAAAATCCAATCAATAATTTATACAAATAAATGGTTACATTTCGATCAGCAACGAGGTTGGAGTAGCCTACCCATATAAATAATTTTAATACACCAACATTGTTAACATACACAGCTAAACAAGCAAATGGAAATTAAATACTAAGGCAAATTAAATGTTTATTAGGCTATTAACAATGTTATAAAAACGATACCGTAATGCACCCGTTCTTTGTCTTTGGATCTTTTGAATAAATGGATCAATAAATGGTGAATCGCAATGATCGCAAGCAGAGTAACGAGTCAGTGAGCAGCAGAACCAGTCTAAAAATCCCTTTACCACTGCACTTTTAGTGATAAAAAGTCACCACAGTGCCTAAAAACCATCAACGTCAATCATGTTAAGTAAAAGGAAAAACATCGGACACGAGAAGTTAACAGAGCCGTGCACTAGGCCCTCTCGTATGCCGGTGTTCTGTCGATTTCCGCTGCTTTGTCGAAAATTGCTACCGCAGCATAAACCGATAGGTTTGCCTATCGATTCACGCTACTCTATCAAAAAATGCTACTTTATGGTCATGTGACTTTATGGCACTTGTCACATTCCAGCACCTTAAACAATTAACATTTGTTTAGCTTTTATAAAAGTTAAAAGAATTAACAAATAACATAAAACACAATAGAAACTTCACAGAACATACCCAGCTATCAATGTGAACACTCATGCCTTTCCAGTAAAATCTGGAGGTGATGGCATGTCTTGTTTTGATGATGCCTGTGTGCCCCCCCATTGGTGAGCTGTGAAACTCGTCGAAAATTGTCTTGGCATCTGTCCTTGTTTTTATTGCCCTCCTCTTTCCAACAAAGAGCTCACCATCTGCAGTGAAAATTCATTAAAAAACTAAAATCATTACAGACGAATCTATGTATACATTTGAATGCATTTCAGATACTCACCCTTGACTGTGAATTTTTGACTGTACCTTCTGAGGTTCAGTCTTTGTGACTTATTATACCCAGAAGGGTATTCCCTCAGAAAGGTAGTTATAAACCTCTTCCCACTTTTCTTCCAATGCTACAAAGAGCAAAGTTGTTATTAATAAATCTTTTTAAGAAGGAGGAAAACAAAAATTGTGAATTGATTTTGGACATTTGGACAAAATTTATTATTCACACCAGTAGGTAGAATTTAGATATGGCTGAACATGTAATGAATTACATCAAATATAGTGCTAGTAATTTTTTTGGTGAACATGGAGTAATTATCAAGAGTAGTATCCCAAAAGGAATGAAAATCAGTCTTGTTATATTTATCGCTCTGACTCACCGTTAACAGCAGCGAAGACTGAAGAGCAGCAAAAATGTATGGGCATTTAAAATGTATTATTCACACCAGTAGGTAGAATTTAGATATGGCTGAACATGTAATGAATTACATCAAATATAGTGCTAGTATTTTTTTTGGTGAACATGGAGTAATTATCAAGAGTAGTATCCCAAAAGGAATGAAAATCAGTCTTGTTATATGTATCGCTTGGACTCACCATTAACAGCAGCGAAGACTGAGGAGCATCAAAAATGTATGGGCGTGGAAAGGAAAATTGGGAAATCGGTACTGCGCATGCGCAGAACCACAAAGTATCAGTTCTCGACGGGTACAAGAAATCGACAGAGAACTAAGGCCGAAACAACATTTGTTTCACTACTCCTTTTAGCTGCCCACCCCTCCTTCTCCAGCAAAAATTAATATCATAAAACGGCTAATAAAACGCTTGTGGTGGCGTTTTGAAAAGAGAAAACTAAATTTTTTCAGTACATGGCATAAAGATAATTATGAGGCTTTGATTGATATCTAGACATTTTTTGCGGAGACACATTCCTGTTCCCCACTTGTATTGGAGTGAACGGAGATATCTACTTCTGGGCCCCTTGAATCGAGGGACCCGTCCACAGCCCGCTTAAACAGCTGCAATACTATGGAGCCAGTTTCCTGAGCCAGTTTCCTGCCATAATTCAAACCTGAAAAAAAAGTTTCCAAGGCTTGTAAGTCTGGATTTGAAAACTCAACACCTTGTAAAAAATGTTTTGCAACACTGAAAAAAGAGATTATAACCTGAAAAAATTCAAACATCTGTAAACGTGATTTTGTGTTCTATTTTATCTTATTCATCATTTTTACCAACCCATTTTCAAAGCTTAAGCCACACAGGCGCAAGCTTTGAGTCACGTTAAAATTGGCAGTGTTCTGTCGCGCAATCGTTTTGAACCTCCTGACAGTCAAACTCTGAAGAAAAAAAACGTTTCTGGGGGCAGGAACATTTAGCTCTAAACTTATTGGTTGCTTTCGGCTGACGGCATTCCAATCACATGTGCCGTTCACCGGGCTGTGCGTGATTGACAGTGCTCTGCCGATGACAAGAATAACAAGCGGCCTTCGCGGTTGATTTTGGTTTTTCCATTTTCTGGAACCATGGCTTGGAGGCTGTCTTCCAGCCATGGTTTCAGAAAATGGAAATCAAAATCAACCGCTTGTTATTCTTGTCATCTTTCAGTGTTGCAAAACCTTTTTTACAAGGTGTTGGAGTAAAAGATTTACAGCTTTACAAGATTTACAAGCCTTTGAAACTTTTTTTTTCAGGTTTGAATTATGGCAGGAAACTGGCTCCATACAATACCAGGCTTGGCCTCTAAACACTGGTGGATTGCGGAAGTATGCACTGTTCCTGGGGCCTTGCTTGAGCCAGAGCCACTTGGCAAACCACCACTGCCAAACGCGCCTAACGGCCAAACACGCCCATTGCTCTGCCAAACACGCCCATTGCTCGTTGCTATCTTATAATTGGTCCATGGTTGCTATGGTGAACATCATGGGGGAAAACTATGGAGTGAATCATGCCAAAACCCCACACACTCACAAAACGTGTTTTACTCACGCACGATTCACACACACAAAAACGTGTTTTACTCACGCACACAACGATTCACACACGCACAAAACGTGTTTTACTCACACACAACGATTCACACACACACAAAACGTGTTTCACTCACGCACACAACGATTCACACACACACAAAACGTGTTTCACTCACGCACACAACGATTCACACACACACACACACACACAAAATGTGTTTTACTCACGCACAACGATTCACACACACACATACACACTCAGAAACATATTTCTTCAATTACAAAAAAAAATCCTTCAAGTACCAAAAAATTCTCCAAGTACGGAACTGAAATACAAGTACGGAACTGCATGTGCGCGTGCGGATCAGCGAGGCGGAAAATTAGTGCCAAAAGTCACGTGACAATCAAATGTCCTGTGATTCACACTACACAACATCAGGTGGCGCTTTTAAGTCAGTTTAAGGTCGCCAGAACGATATTTTTTTCTCCCCAAAATCTTTCTAACCCTGCGTTCACACCAAAAGATGCAAAAAGTTGACGCGCGTCACGATCCCATTCCAAGTGAATGTAGAGACGCGCTGCTGCTTTGCTGCCGCAGCATTTGCTGCCGAGAAAACCGGCAGCAAAATTTGATTTGCGGCGCGTCAAAATCTGATTTGCAGCGCGGCATGCCCGTGCCCGGCAGCGGGCACGGGCGGCGGGCGCGTTCACGTATTTTGCGGCGCGTCAAATGCTGCTCGAGTTGAAATATTTCAACTTTTCGGCAGCAAACGCGTGATGACAGCCAATCAGCGTTCACAGCGCGTTGCCACTGAGTCGTTTGCCACTGAGTGACATGCCGTAACAGCCAATCAGTGTTACACCCTTGGAGTGACCTAGAGTTCACTACCTGATCCAGATCAAAGCGCTAAAATGGAGGAGAAGATTATAATTGCCGTCTCCGCATACCCGGTGATCTTACGAATGTGACGTCTCTCCCTCTTCCACAACAGGTAAAGAGATATGATGCTCGTAATGTCGGCCATGGTTGTGAATGAATTCAGAAGCACCGCGGGAAAAACTTGCCGTGCCGCGAAACTTCACGCGCTGCAAAACTGCGGCCAAAACCTTTGCCGCGCCGCAAAACTTGATTTGCGGCGCCGCAAAACTTCGGCGGCAACGCGTTCGGGCAGCAAATCAATCTTTTGGTGTGAACGCAGGGTAACGTGTGTTGATTCGACTTGCCGCCCCTTGGACTCGGAATCGTACGACGGAGACCTGCTCAGAAAGACAAGAGAAAAGACGTTAGAAAGATTTTGGGGAGAAAAAAATATCGTCCTGGCGGCCTTAAACTGACTCAAAAGCGCCACCTGCTGTTGTGTAGGGTGAATCACAGGAGATTTGTTTGTCACGTGACTTTTGGCACTAATTTTCCGCCTCGCTGATCCGTACGCGCACATGCAGTTCCATACTTGTATTTCAGTTCCGTACTTGTAGAATTTTTTTGTACTTGAAGGATTTTTTTTTGTAATTGAAGAAATATGTTTCTGAGTGTGTGTGTATGTGTGTGTGTGAATCGTTGTGCGTGAGTAAAACACATTTTTTGTGTGTGTGAATCGTTGTGTGCGTGAGTGAAACACGTTTTGTGTGTGTGTGAATCGTTGTGTGCCTGAGTGAATCGTTGTGGTGCCTGAGTGAAACACGTTTTGTGTGTGTGTGAATCGTTGTGCGTGAGTAAAACACGTTTTGTGCGTGTGTGAATCGTTGTGTGCGTGAGTAAAACACGTTTTGCGAGTGTGCGGGGTTTTGGCATGATTCTAACTCCATAGAATACAATACACAGCACTCCATTCACTTTGTACAGAATGCAAACAAAACGTAACAACAAGAATAGGCGCACGCTCCAGGGACCTTGAGGTAGGCTACTGGAGCCGCGCCCGAGGGCCCCTGAGTGCCCGCGGCGACTGACCTGATTATCCCGCGGAGCACTCAGCGCCGCACAACATTTGACCCAGAGGGTTGGAATAGTAACCTAACATATTATACCACCAGGTGTGAGTGTGATTAGCCTACAAGCCAGTGGCGAGCGGTGACTTTTTACTGTGGTCATGCTGAAGTGTCAATACCATGCGCGCCCGTGGGGGGGCATTATATTTTTTAATAAAAAATATAATATGGTTAGTGGAAACAGCTTGTAGTGATCACGTTGGTCCAGAGTACATTTGATCACTATAAGCGGTTGATTACTAAAACCGAATTGTTATTACAGTATTTCACTTATTTTTTTATGGAGAACATCATCTAAATGCCAGTTGTATAGTTTTTCAATGAGAAAAATGTAACGAAGCGGTCGTCAGCGCGATCCTCTCGTCAGCTCCAAACTCACCCGTCTGCACCTCAATCACAGACCACAGCTGGTTTTCCGCATAGCATTTACAGTAACTCACTGACACGTCTGAGATCAGTAGGCGCTGCTGCCGGTGTGTTTTTAAAACGAACTAGGCTAGTTGCGCCGCATGTCTCTGCGGCGCTACGGCGCTACTATTTTTGCGCATGCGCGTTGTCAGATAAGCTGCTTCACTGACAGCTTTTTTGCCATTCAAAACGCTCATCTCCAGCAAGCACGGCCTTTAGCAACTGTACTAGTCGGTGTCACAGTGCGCATGCGCGAAACAAGCTGTCAGCTTTCCAGCTTTTCGCAAGCGAAACGGGACAGATTAGGCACGGATTTAAGACCAAAACAGTAAAACTAAGGTATTGTATAATTGAACACACTGCCAGATTAGTATTTTCAATTATTTTTTATTGAAGGGCTTGGGCATGCACTGCATTTATAGCTTATTATGACCGCTCGCCCATGCTACAAGCCGTTTCGAAAATCTGCCCCATATGACATCACTAGTGGGCGTGTCCACCTAGATCTGTGCCGGACTGATCTATCCAGCACCGATGGTACTGGTGGTATAATATCACCAGTACCACCTCCTTTAAAAATTAAACGAGCTATGGGCGTATTTGGCAGAGCAATGGGCGTGTTTGGCCGATTGGCGTGTTTGGCAGTGGTGGTTTGCCAAGTGGGCCTACTGAATTATAGGCCTACTGATCTATGGGCCTACTGAATCAAACCGACATAATAATACAGTCATCCAGCCAACGGGATGCCCAGCTCATATTGTGCACATCGCTTTGACAGCCACACATGTATTATGCACAAATACAAAATATGTGTGTACATAAATGCGTGTGCAGATAAATATTATAATGTATAATGTATTAAAAAGTGCCTCATTAGCAGCACTATGGTGAGCACTATGGTATGGTATATTTTATAATTATAATATGGATATAATGAACATCATGACGAGGTCTGACCTCGCCTCGCTCCAAATAACCTTTATTGGAGAGAGAGGAAGATGCATGGGTTTTGCGAGCGAGGGAGTTATGACTTATTACGAAAGAGGGATATCCGTTTCTGTTAGATGTCTCGGTTATGCTTTATTTTCAAAGTTTTCGTCAAAATCAAAATAAAATATTTATTCGCCATGTCTTCATAGTTTCTTGTGATGTTCTTGTCATTCCTGATTTTTGACTGACGTACGCAGCTCACATGGAGCAAGATACCGGAAATTGCGTTGCCGTAGACCGGGATAACGCTTTCAGCAAGGTACTGTTCCGCCTACGTAATGAAATGCAGTCTTTTCATGCACAACCCTATTGGCTACGAAATATAGTTACATATCTTTTCCAACTCAACGATTGGTTGTTGCCTTTAGCGAGCTGGGTGTTATTGGTTAGGCTATGGCTCTGTGGGTGGCTTCACGATTCTGTGGGTGCCGCCTTACTATGAGGAGAGGTTGGGGCTTGGTCGATCCGTGTATGGTTTGGCCGAAGAAAAGTAGATAATGGCGAGACTAGTAAACGAAGATGGGTGTGGACCTGAAGCAGGGTCGTCAATGCACCGGGAGAAGGGAAGGACCGAGGTGAGGTGGGGTCCACAACACGCAGGTGCTCGGGAACTTGCGAATTTATATTCGCCAGGTGAGCCGATTTCCTCCACAAAACCATGTTGGTGTTATGTTCTGCTCCCATGTATTGTCAAAAAGTGGCGTGACACCGCCCTCCTTTTTTACATAAGCCAATAACAGTTATACCAAATGAGCGACGGGTGGATGTATTGTATTCATATTTGGGTAACAAAGTGTTAGCAATAAGCTACACTTGATAACTTACGAGTGAATCGCCCTCGTTGCTTGCCATTGGTTGCGACGTATCTGCTGTTACACAACTTCCATACAGGAACGATTTGAAGATAATGGAAGTTAAATCACCTATTCCTGTAGGAAGTGCAGTGCCTTCCTCATATTTACCAGATGCTGCATATTTGCCCAAGTCACAAGGCTTTCCTTACCCATGTTGCAATGATTCGTCACTGACAGAAATGTGTGATTTGTGTTAACTCCGCTGCTCTATGACACAGTTATATCAAGATGTTATAGCCAAGTCCCACTGCTGTGGAGTCAGATGACTTACGTTGGCTCTATGTGTTTATTCAATTGATTACTTACTTGGCTATTTTTATTTTCTATTATTTACTCAATCAAACCTCTCTGACAGACGGGTATTTCCAACACGGCTGCCACTAGCTGTCATGCTAAAAATGAGAGGTCTAATACAACTACAAGCCGAGCTCTGAGGACCTTAGCATTAGTGTTATTAGGCGTACCTCATCTCGACATCCAATATGCACACTACCTGATCTGGGCTTTGAACACATTACCTTGAAATACTTCAGATACAGTAGTGAATATCAATGCCTACATTTACTTTGATTTCCAAATTTACCACTTCATTTGAGGAGAGGATAATTTCTTACTCAAAAGAAAATCAGTAACCACAATTGTAATTTTACTGATTCTAATACATTTTCTATACTAATAACATTGCTAATTATAATATTAATAATAATAGATTCAATGTATAAACCACCTTTCAAGAGACTCAAATAAAACAGGAATAGAAAATATCTGATAGCAAAGATTGCCGAGGATGGTATTCATGTTTTGCTTTATATTTAGGTAAAAGATTCCAGGAATGGATAAGTGTCATCCTCTGCTTCTCTCTAATGGCCTTCAACCTCCTGCACCTCATTGCTAATTTTCACCTTGGCCATGTGTGGTTCATCCTGTTGGCTGTTGGTAAGTACAAGGGGGGTACATCACTCAGCCTGGCTGTGATCATATATGAGGTGCTTGTACTGGTATTCATCTATCTAATTTCTACTTTCAGCGGCCGGAATACTGACAGCAGACTTTGCATCAGGCCTTGTTCACTGGGGAGCTGATTCATGGGGATCAGTAGAACTCCCCATATTTGGAAAGGTAAATATCAATTGAGGTGGGTTTCACTCAGATCCAATACACCTGAACGGTTATATAGCCATTTACCATGTTCCAAAATCAAACAAGCCCACAAGCTACAGGCCGGATCCAGGTAATGGATCTAGCCGGGTATCTATCCCGGCTTGTCATTGTATCTTTTTCCACAGAGGGGATTATACAAACACAAGGCTCTGATGTGTTTGAGACCCTTCGGGCATTTTCTGAAGATTTCCTGGAACGATTATTGACTTTTGGTTACCCTTTTGGGAAAGCAACTGACTTTTTTGTTCATTTGTGATGTTTGGATTGTTTGTTTGTTTTACTGGACCTCTCTATTCTGTCCCAGGCCTTTATAAGACCATTTAGGGAGCACCATATCGATCCCACCGGCATCACACGTCATGACTTCATTGAGACCAATGGCGATAATTGTATGCTGACCATATTTCCTCTAGCAAGTATGGCCATCAGTTTCCTCACCTTGTCCCCTGGTGAGCTACTACTAACTACGCAAACTGTTTTACGCATAACGATTGGTGTACATTATTCACCGTTTATTGTATCTTTTAATAAATTCTCTCTTTCTCTTTCTCTCTCTCTTCTTTCTCTCGATTGTAGCGGAGGTGTACCACAGCTACCCCTGGTACTGCTATGTGTTTGCAATCGCCATCTTTGTGACCCTCACCAACCAGATCCACAAGTGGTCGCACACATACTTTGGCCTGCCTGGTTGGGTGGTGTTTCTGCAGGATTGCCACATCATCCTTCCTCGAAAGCACCATCGCATCCACCACGTCTCTCCGCACGAGACATACTTCTGCATCACGACAGGTGTGTGGTTATTAACCAGCGCTGTAAACAACACCTCCTTTGTCCATTCGGATGTGAATGAGAGAACGACATGGGGGTTCTCTTATCGGGGGTTCAAGTTTGTATGGAAACTTGAGTGATCTGGGGAAACAAGAATACAAGTTCCTTGGTTACGATAATCATTGAGACTTGTTTTTCCAGGATGGCTCAACTATCCCCTAGAGAGGCTGGGCTTCTGGCGCTACCTGGAGGATCTCATCCAGAGCGCGACGGGGGTGAAGCCGCGGACGGATGACTTGAAATGGGCGCATAAAGTTAACTAACGACACAGGCTTACCACACGCTACCTCAGAACATAATGGCCTGTACCAAACATCTCTTCTTTTTTCTTTTCGTCTGACTAACGTAAGATGTAATCAATTGAAGGAAAGCTTGACCACAAATCTTCATAGCCAGAGCCATACACTTTCTTTTCTTGCACACTCTGTCCAGGTTATAGAAGAGATTGATTCATTGGTTGAATGATCTGAGGGATTTTGCCATTACTAATTGTGCCGACTCCACAACCCAGCAAGCTCCACAATGCCAGTCAAATCCAACCAAGCTACGTCATCCGTCGGGCTACTCATGCTTCGTAAACATGATGACAATGTTACATCTTTGCTTTAATTAATCATGTTATTGGCAAAGGGAATGCTCAATAGGCTTGCTCTGGAAGCTCAATAGGAGTTTGATTAAAAAATATTTATATTGCTCTGCAGTACGATATTTTGGTATCAATCATTGATATTTGTAAGAATGAGTTAAATCCAAACAGCTTTCTGTAAGGAAGCAGCTTTCAATGTGATTGCACAATTTTTATACTTAAATGTAGTTTTAAGACAAACTTCATGCACAAAAACATGTCATATCGGTCAAACTTTATTTCTTCACAGAATATACAATTGCCTTCATTTTAACTTGAATAATACTTTTGGAACCATCGCTATTTATATCAGTCTGGCCCTACTGTACTTTGAGGATGATGTTTCTTAGAAATGACTTTTATTAATGCTTTTTCAAATGGGTTATTCTTCTGGTACACTCGGCTGGCACGATGGAGGCTCTTGTCGTTTTATTCACTAGCCTTAATACCATAGATGCAGTAATCGAGTATCATTTTTTTCAACCCCCTTGGGATGCCTTTGCTAAGATTCCCAAAGGTCTTTGTTTATGGCAGAAACCTAAGAAGAAGGAAAATGGAACATAACTTGAAGTTATGATCAATTTGATCATTGATAAAAACACTTGGAAATGTACACTTAATTATAAAAATCTAGTTGATTATTCAGACAATGTTTATCACCTTGGACGTACTTAATTTGAGTGCTATTGATTTGATTAGCTTACAGAATATTGAAACAATTGGTAAATGTATGTCATGTAAAAGTTTAACTGCATTATAGAGGTAACTGGAGTTCAACAAATATTGACTTTGTTCAATGCATGACCAACTATTGTATCTAATCAAATTCATGACACTTCTTAAGATGAGTTTAAGCATGCATACTTAAAGCATGTTGATTCATGAAAGCAAGTTCTGGTATTCTGGTTTAAACAGCAAGTGACTGGATTCTAGTACAAGTAGTTCACTTGTTCAAAATATGTTAGAATGACCAAATTGTCCCAAATGTCAACAACCAAAAGGTTATTTTCATTCCAGTGATGTCAAACATATGTTTGTTTCTAATTGAAGCAGAACTCCTAACTTTCTTTATTGGGGTTTAGCAGATTGAACGGGATATCTTCTTGGGAATTTTAGCGAACGGCAACATTTATTTATGATGGAAACTATTTTGTTTCAAACACGATAGCTTTTTATGATCGGATGTGTCTGCTTTTGAATCCTTTGTACTTGATATTTTTGTAATGATTCAAAGTAGTTAATGCAATGACTGTTAAGTAGCCGAAATACTACTTGTTGAGGATACACGGTTTTTGAAAGACAGTTAAGTGTGGTATGTGTTGATATGATGATGAGGTTGACATTTTGTGTCTTGAGTCTGAAGTCATAGGAATCTTGCAGTTTCATGCACTGCCCATCTAAATAGCATATATGTTTTTAGCTGTGTGTGCTTGATTTTCAACATGGAATATTAACATTCTTAAATTTAGTATTCAACCACAGCTTTGGCCTTATTGGGCCTACTTGTCAATTATTTCCGGAGAGGTCAAGCAATTTACATTAACCGAACACTTATTTATGTAAATACTTTCAAGAATAATACAAAAGTAGGATTTTAAGGTATTAAAGAGAATAAACAATTTTCACCAAAAAAAAGAAGTGAACACTTGTGTATTAACTAGTAACTCCTTCTCTCAGAAGGATCCCTGAAAATCTGCTGTCAAATGCCGTCATTTAATTGAAACTTTTCTGTCTTATAGTGCATTTACTGCTGATATTTAGAAAGGGAGAAGTGGATTTATTGCAACACATTTTTATTAAAGATATATGCAATAATAAAATATAAGATTACATTTTTCCTTAGGGCTGTTTGTTAACTGCTTCAAGATACTGGATTTCATTAGTTGTATTAGTGAATAGTCAACGCATGTTAAATCCGTCTTGCTATGAACGTTATACTTTTTATTATATTGCCTACCATTTTCTTAATTGATTGCTTGCAATCGTTGCACCAATTAAGGATTCACTTTTGACTCCACTCACGGCTTGCTTTATTTCCTCTGCTTCGCAAACCATCGATGTCTGCTGCTTGGTGGTAATGATTGAATTGTAAGTCCTAACGAATGCCATGATGCCTTTTTGTTGTCTTCCATTTGGGAGACGTAGGCCTACACATGTGTATATTAACCTATTTATAAAATAATACAAAAACGGAATAAACCTTAACAACATACAATTGCTGTGTATCAACCCTTATTTGTTTTTTACAAATGTTTTACCAAAGTATTTCGCTGAGCAATAACTAGAATGTGGATAACACATTTTAGGTTCACTTACACAATGACCTTAGCATTATCCCGTGTACCCCTTGATTTAACATGGGATAACGAAAAAAGGAGTGTACAGTGCACATCAAGGAAATCATTTTGCAGCGAGATGCACCCATGGATGTCGAATTAGGGGTGCATCATTCTCCCGCAAGAACGCCAGTGTTGATAAAGTTACGTGCGCGCTCTCCCACAAGAACTCTAGTGTTGATAAAGTTACGTGCGCGCTCACGCTATCAAGCGACAAGATGGCGGTCGCCGCCGGATCAGGTAAAATACTGAGACGAATAAAATGTTCTCCCAGATATGTTGTCAAATAACCCATTTAGAAATAATTAAGTGTATATATGCGGATCTCGATGCTGGTACTGGTGCTATGAAAATCCAAGCGATAACTATTGTTTTTTAACGGTAGTTGACCCACGTTAACGCCTGCTACGGGTTTGTAGCCTGTATGAAGCTAACATAGGGTAGACTTACATTTTCATACTAAGCTAGCTAGCTTAGCTCACACAACGCTAACCGTAAGGATCCGTCCGGTGGATGAATGTATCCAGAAGACAGTTACTTCGTTCGGTAGTGTTTAATTAAACGCTATCGTACAAAGTCAACTTGCGTTATGTTTAACTATCGCGACAATTTGACTGAATCGTTCACGTATGTGTTAAACGTTATTGCACTGTCACGTAGGCTACCACCACGGGGTAGTCTACCTGGTGTACCATATACCCTATCAATATATACATGCGTATCTACACAAAGATGGTTATATACCCTATTGGTGTTACCTTACGCCGACAATCTATACTAACATTTATTATCACTATTACTTGGTCTGGGTATTACTTGATCATGCATTTCACGATGTACCCCATACACCCATGGCCAAGTTTGGGTGCTGCCAGTTGGATAAAAACAGAAGCAAGTCGATGAGGTTTTAGTCATGTTAATGAAACCATCGCGTACAGCAGACTATGGCCCTATGCTATTGCCAAATACCCCGGTGAGATATCCGTATATTGGTCCACCTCGTGCTGTAAAAACATTTAGCTTATATCTTACCAAGCACCACAACCGTATCCGTTTAACGTTAGGCCTTCCTTGATTAGGGTTTGTACCATACCAACGTTACGTAACGATCTCGTTTCCTTTAGATCTTTCTGTTCTTTTTTAGGTTAATTATGTAGCTAGCAGGCCCATTACCAATGTATTGAGTCAATAACGTGCAGCCGAACAAAGTGACCCCCACCGCTATATCATACGTTTATGTTACGTTTATTTTCTCTAGGACAATCAACAAAATCTAACAACCCTGAATGGGTGGCTACCACTCTACCAATTTTAACGTTGTTGTCACTGAGGTTATCCAATTGGCCCACATGCCTAAAATGGTTGCTGGGAATGTTTTCAGGAACTCCCAGCCATTACACAGAGGTAAAGAAGTCTGTGTAACCCCTGATATGCAAACAGGGAATGCATAGTATATTGGCCTATATGATGTGTGCTACAAAAATATTTTTTGGAAACGACGATATTGAGATAAAAAAAGAAAAAAGAAAAAAGCCATCCATACCAAATTTAGTATGCACATACAATTACTGTACAGCATACATTAGTGGATTCATTTGGGTCACACCCTTTTTTTTGGTCTATGAAAGAATGCTTTTCTATTGTGATCAGGCCTGAGTCACTATTGGCCTTTTACCATTGGCACCTTTGGCCATGCCAATCCATGCTGCACTGATATGCGTTTCTATTACCAGTTTAAATGCGCAGAGCTGTGCCAGGTTGCGCCTGAGATTAACCATCTCCGGAGTCGGGCCTAAGGCTGCCCTTCTCTGACAGCTTGGTTTATTTGTTTGTTCCTAGAACTATATAAGCTTAATAAAAAGGTTGATGAAGATTTGATAAATACCATGGGATTTTTTTTTTCCCCATGTAAAAGGAGACATTAATGGGATTGTTGATAATTAACACACTTTTTGCTCAATATCAGGGACGTTGTGAGGTACGCTGGACAATGTTTCATACATATTTTTCTATGCGTAAACAAGACTAGTCTTAAGTAGTTTTGCTGTCAATGATCTATGAAGATCAGGAAGTCAAATAGGGGAACATTGAATGACTAATTTCATCATTGCGGATATAACCGTGTGTTCCTTTTGTCTGAAACGTTAAATACATTTAATGTCTTGACCTAAACCAATCAATCTAATTTTGGTAGGCTATAATACAGAACTAAAAAGGCTACAATAAGTGTGCGTGTGTGTTGTGTCATAGACTCAAAACTAGCGAGTCATCAGTTGAAGACACGCCTTGGAGCGCGTCACCCTGTTTAAACGGTGATGCAAATCCCAGCCGTTCTGGGTGGCAGCGCCACAGAGTAGGGTCGCTGTAGTGTAACTCCTATGCATGCTGGGAAAAATTGTCCAGGATTTGCGTTCGCCATAACATCAATGGTCTAACTTTTCCAGTTGGCCGGCAAATTTATTTTTGAGGAATCAGAGTTCATGTTCCAGGCCTACATGGTCTACAACCGGACTATGAATCAGTGCTCTTATGTAAGAAAGACTATAGCTGAACAGAACGGTCCCCCTTTAAGTAGTGCTGTGTTTAGTGGAGTGCTGGGGTACAGCATGGTGCTGTCTCAAAAACAAGGTCATGGATAATACAATCATGAAGTGGAATAATAATGCGGTGCACTAGTACGTCTATATCTAGACTTCAACTTGAGTAAGTTAACTTTCCTAACTATATATTTATTTTTTTATGTTTGGGCTTCAATCGAAAGATATGATGGAAATGAGGCTTAACGTCCATTACCCCAGCAGCTGTAGTGCTGGGGCAGCTGTCCAGCAGCCATGCTGTAGACCCCGCAGCTGAACCTGGACGCCGACGCAGCACCGCCAGATCCATTCGTGAACTAGTTCTTGCTCAGTCATAACCTACGTGTGTGACTGTGTGTTAAAGCACTGTATGCCCATTCTGCATGGGCTACCACACTTCACTTCTTAACTACTTTCTAGTGCACAACAAACATTGGCTTTAAATTGCCTGCATTTTCTTGAACATAGTTTTGCAAACCAGGAAGGTTTGATTTATTTAGGAAAAATAGCCTGATTCCATTATCTTTCCCTTATTAAAGATTAGACTTTCATTGTTTAAACGTTCCCTTATCTGTCTTGTTTCGGTCCGTCGGAACACTAACTTGGGCAAAGTATTTTTTCCTAAAATTAATTGTATGTCGACAGCTCATCCAATAGGTTAACAAAGAACCTGCCCATGCTCAATACCATCCATAAAATCAAATTGGCTTCACTGCCACTCAGTATTTAAGGACGGTGTGATCTATAGCAATCTTGAGCCTCCTGAAAATATTTTAGTTTAGGCTTGTTTTTGTGTTGTTTGGGCTTGCGATACCTTCACAGGTATCACAGGCATATGTGGGATAGAGTTCAACTGTAAATATCCTTATTTAACATATTTTGTTACATTTTTTTAAGCTGATTTCATGGCTATGGTCTCAAAATATATTTTTGTTCTGATTGAGACCTGCCTGCAAAAATGTCTTTTTTTCAAATCCCTTCACCCAAGAGTTAAAAAATAGAGAGCACTTTAATTAAAACCAACGCATACAGATCTGTGTTTGTACTTTGGTACTGCAGACGCAAACCCTGCCGAGGGCTCCCAGTGATGCTTTGGGGCCCATTGTGTCGGATGGCTTATCCCTGCCACAATATGCCACTGGTGAAAGCAAAACACGGCCTGTTTTGTTTTGTGTGGCAACACATTCAAACAAACTATGCTTTCTAAAGACAAAGTATTTCGCATGACTTTCTCTTGTATAAATACCAGTGGCAATTACTCAAGTGCCATGCATTGTAGGTTATGTATTTTAGAATGTGTTCTTGCGGGCGGCTGCAAGACAAATTGTTTTTGAAAAACATTACACTTTGTGTCCCCCTTTACGACAGTCGTTAAAGTTCCCCGAAACTTCCGGCTGCTGGAAGAGCTGGAGGAAGGCCAGAAAGGCGTGGGAGATGGCACCGTCAGCTGGGGTCTGGAGGACGACGAGGACATGACCTTGACAAGATGGAGAGGCATGATAATCGGACCTCCAAGGGTTAGCGGCCTTACTCTCCCCCTCCGCCACCTCCTGGGCCTGCTCTGAACGAGTGCTGGGTTCACATCCTCCGCATTAAGACACTTGGATGACTCCCCCAAGCTGGCATTGCAATGTGTTTAGTTAATTTTTGTATTGCATGCGTGAGCAAAGCTGCTGAGTGAAACCTAAGCACATGTATACTGTAGGCCAACGTTATAAATTCAATTTGTTTGACATGTAGCGCAAACTGAGAGAACAAGCTCTGGATATACCGCATTTGTCTTACAACGGTGCCATTTTAAACCCTTCCTCACTGCAATAAATTGTGTGTGTGTTTGTTATCCACAGACAATCTATGAAAATAGGATGTACAGTCTCAAGGTCGAATGTGGTCCCCGATACCCTGAGACTCCGCCCTTTGTCAGATTTGTGACAAAGATAAACTTGAATGGCGTGGACAACTCAAACGGTGTGGTGAGTAAAGATTCTGGCTACTTCTCCCCTGGTCTGCCCCGGACCACCCAGTGATGACAGCTGGCAGTGTACTAGTGGAAAGGATTAGGTTGAACGGTACAAGTACAACAGAATGTGGTCGTATGCTGTAGTATCGTAAGCTGCATCTAATGTTATTTTCATAGTCAATCTCATTAATAACCTGGACATTTCTTTAGTCAAGCTGATTGAATTCGATAACGTTATCAAAAAAGTTGCGTCCAGTAACTGATATGGTCTTCAAATAAGAAATGCTGGCCCTCCCAAAAATAAAGTCATTGTTATGACTGTTATCCCAAGTCCCCAAAGTGTGTGTGTGTGTGGGTGGGGGGGGTGATGTGCTAAAGATGCCACATCACCATGTTTTCAAAGGTAGGATCACTATCTTCATGGTTTTCACGTTGGTTTTTACATTTATATTGTAAGTTACTAAACAGTCAAATCAAACTAATTCCTTGTTTTGAAAAAGACTAGGTGACATAACCTGACCATTTATAACAAAGTATCTTTTCAAACAGTTTGCATTTCTGCCAATTTTGAACAGGAATGTTGACATGGTTTAGCATTGGTCTCTAAAGGTAAACGTCAAAAGGTTAATATCTAAAGGTGGCTTATTGGACACAGACCTTCAGCAGAACCAGTCTATTTACATTCTGCTTTTTGAGGTGGCAACTCAAATGACGCTCTGACGTAAAGCTAGACCATGAATCACTTGTTGTAGCAAAATGTTTTAGAAGTTTGTGTTGAGACTGGTCATGGCGTTCGGTGTGCAGTCGTGGAATGGCCATGTGGGACACATATCTGTGGTCTATCAAGTCCTGCCATCAACAATTTTGAGTAATATTTTGCAACCAAAATGTTCAAATGTTTTTATGGGCCATAAATAATTTCAGCAAATGGATTTTGCTAATGAGTTAACCATCAGGCCTCGCTGTCGTCTCAATAAGGAATCGTTCGGTTAAATCCAGACACGGCTAAAGATCTATTCCTGTTCTGAATTAATAACGGACACGATGTGGTCAGTTTCATTAATTCTGTATAAACTCCTTCATAAATTGCTGAGTGGAATTGGCTCCTTAGAGTATATTCAAGTCCGCCGCGAACCCAAAGTCATGGAACAATAGGATAAGGAACAATCACGCATGAGCTTTTACTGTGCTCTCTTTTCATAATGTCAAACAGGTTGATAAGCAAGCTGTGTCCGCGCTGGCCAAGTGGCAGATCTCCTACACTATCCGGACGGTGCTGCAGGACCTGAGACGGCTGATGTTGTGCAAGGAAAACATAAAGCTCCCCCAGCCCCCTGAGAACCAAATCTACACCAACTGAGGCAGAGCTGCTCTCGCTTCCACCGTTACTCACCACCACCCCCCTCTCCCAGCTTTATGGTTTGCGTTCATCTCTCTTCCCCCGTCCACCTCTGTGTCACGTCAAGCCCTCTGCCAGCACCTGTGCACGCACATACATGGCAGCAAAACATAACATATATATATAATGACAAATACACATTAGAATATGCGCCAAACTGCATAGATATACAAACTCAAGTCATTCTTCATGAAAGCCATCATCATGTCTTGGTCCCCTCCCTCTCATCACTGGAGTTCTGCTCGGAGCAGGTTCGACTAGGCAGGCAGGAGTCTCAGTCACCCAGATGTGATCATTTGAATACTGTACATCTTACTAATCTTTTTTTTTTTTAATTGTTATTTGTTATAAATTCCGATTGTACAATAACATAAATAATATTATTGTGTGTATATCTTGTGTGTTGCCTTTTTGTAACCCAGTCAACACAATTGTGCATACTATCAACAATATAATTTGGGATCACTTCCTAGTATCTACTGAAAAGACAAATTTGATCAAGGTCACCTATGGAGACGCGTGTATTCAGCCGGTGTCAAAATACTTGTTCTGGCTGTTGCTATGTATACGTGTTGAATTCTGTTGACCAAATATATGGTACATGCATGTGTGCGTAAAGCTAGGTGCCTATAGAGGAAACGGGGAATCAAGTGGGCAACTTAAGTAAACAAAAGTGGCACAGAAGTAATCCATTTTTTTTATTTTGTTGGGCAGAGCTACCACAAACTGGTAACGATTAGTCAATCCTAAAGTTTCCATGTTTTTGAATGAACTGAAAATAAAATTTTGTTAAATCGATCATTGGTTAAACAAAAAAAAGATAAAAAAATGATCCCAGTAAACACCCCACTTAACCGCTTGAAGAAAACTGGAACCAGCTACCTCTTTTGGTCTTTGTATAGTCAGCCCAGACATCTGACTTGTGGAAGTATGTTCTTAACCACTTGTATTTCTGTTGATTTCTCCTCCCTCCATGTGAGTCATAAGTGTGATGCTAGATGTCTGGTTGTGGTTATACCGCTAAATAGGTTTTGTGGATTTAAGGTACACCCTTCATGCTCCAGAAAGTAGGTGTCTGGAATTTACCATGACTTGCCTTATGTACAGTGTTTACATATCTTCTGTTCTGACCTTGAGTGATCTTACCAAAACATTGGGGGAACTTGAGTCATGTAAGCACTCCTTTGCCGGCCAATGCATTTCCAATTGAATTTCAAATGTAGCTGGGCGTTTAGATTGGCGTTAGCGGCACATTTTATAATTGGTGGGTCAAGACCTATTTGTGCAATTCTTTGTGATTAGGCCTGTGTGTAGTTGACATGGATTTGTTTCCCCCACAATATAGATATGAGTTGCCATGACAAAATTGACTTATTTGTTTTCAACATCCATATTACTCAATTAGTAATAAAAGCTGCTCAGAGTACATCACATCTTGGTAATGTTAATTTCAACTCCGACATTTCAACCGGTGTGCTTCTTTCAACAAGGAGATTGTCTACTTCTGTACAGGTAACATAGTTCAAGGAAGATAAGCCAGATTGAATGAAATTCAGACTTCAAACACATGATAGATTACACTAAATAGATTACACTTCAAACATATTTCTCCCTTTTGTTAGTCGACCTAGTTTATGATATGCCATTAAGTCAAAATGTAAACGTCAGTGCCTTGTGATTAGCTATTGATTTCAGAACAAAAATATTTTCTTGGAGAGCCCCATTTATCCACCGATAGAGGGCGATATTGTCTCCCGTATATGTGAAGTAAACTCCCCGTAACATATAAAAACACGAACATTTGACCGACTTGAGCGGAGAAGTCACGGGTAGCTTATGTTGTCAGCGACATTCGAAAAACGCACCCATAAAAGTGAGAAGACCCCAGAACCTGGTCCAGATTAGTGGATTGCTCGACTGCTCTTTGACCTACCCAGAACGCACGCAAACAAGAGGAGAAGAATAAGAAAGTCCTGCACGGTCACTTCTAGCAGGATGACCACGAATTGATCTGGACATTCCGATACATCAGACGTGTAAGTAGGCCTACATAGAGCTGCCTAACAACTCCTTATTCAATCCCCAGTTTCCACGAGGAAAATGTTTTTTTTTATCTCTGCTTGAAGTGACCGAACTAGACATGAAATCCAAAACCATTTAATCAATATTTTGAATTGAATCGAATTGTTTGAAATTGTTGAACTCATCACACTAAAAGCTCTATGTTTACCACGTGACCATTGAGGTAAATATGCTGTGTTACCACTATCATGAGACTGATCGCTTATGTGTATGGGTGATAGGGAAGTGAGATCAGCTGAATAAAGATATGTGTTCTACAAACTCTACATGTCCTACTTTTAACTCCATCACCATCAGTAAGTAAAGCAAAAGCATTTGTTAAACATATGCTCCTGGTGTCTTGTCCTTCATACTAATATATACAAAGACTATTCTATACCTGGTATGTTTGGGAGCCTACTTAATTTGCCTGATTCTGATCAGCAAATAATCACAATTAATAGTCGAAATAATAAGAATATCCATGCTCTCCAATGTTTCTATTTATATTCCTCCAATCGTAAATTGTATTCCTTGACTTTGGTTCATGTGGAAGTATGATGTAATGCCAACGTTATTTTTAACCTCTTTGGTTACAGCAATTAGCAGAAGTTGACCTAGTTGACAAGGCCCCCCCGGACCGATGGCTCTGCTGGTCCACTTCCTGGCCGCTGCCTTTGGCATGGGCTCCTGGGTGGCGGTGAACGGCCTTTGGGTGGAGCTGCCTCTCATCGTCAACACGCTCCCGGAGGGGTGGGACCTGCCGTCCTACCTGACCGTCATCATTCAGCTGGCTAACGTGGGCCCCCTGCTGGTCACGCTTATGCACCAGCTGCGCCCGGGCTACGTCCGAGAGACCGCCGTCATCTACGCCATCCTCGTCATCGGAGTGCTGGCCTGCGTCCTGCTCGCCTTCTTCTGGCGCGTCACCACCTTGGTGGGCGGGGCGCCGCACAGCACCGCCTTCTTCATCATCACCTTCTTCCTGTCCCTGGTGGACTGCACTTCCTCCGTCACCTTTCTGCCCTTCATGTCGGGGCTTCCCGCCAAGTACATCACCACCTACTTCATCGGGGAGGGCCTAAGCGGCTTCGTCCCCGGGCTGGTGGCGCTGGCGCAGGGCGTTGGCATGGCGTCGTGTGTCAACACCACCGGCAACGCCACTCAGAACCTGACCGGGGGAGGGCAGGAGTGGACGTTGCAGACCCAGTACCTCCCGCCCAACTTCTCCCCGGAGGTTTTCTTCTCCTTCCTGGCTGCCATGATGTGCGTGAGTCTGGCCGCGTTCATCGCTCTGAAAAGACTTCCTCGGGTTTCCTTTGATCTGGACGCCGACGCCCTGGTCTCAGAGCTCAGCGCGTCAGCCCCCACCGGGCTGGACAACCCTGGCCTGGAGCCCAACGGGGGGCCCCCCCTCCAGCACCAAACCAAGGAGAAGAACCAGAACCAACCGGCGGTGGCCAAGTCCCACTTCTCTGCCTACGAGCTGGGTTTCATCTACTTCCTGGTGGTGTGGGTGAACATGGCCGCCAACGGCCTGCTGCCCTCCATACAGACCTACTCCTGCATGCCCTACGGCAACCTGGCCTACCACCTCTCAGCCGCCCTGTCCTCGGTGGCCAACCCAGTTGCCTGCATAGTCGCCATGTTCTTTCCAAATAGGTGAATATGCTGTTTTGAAGCGGCCCGTCACCAGACACCTACCTCATCAATAAAGTGATCAATAGACATTGCTATGAATAATCCCATGGTCCGACCGTTGATGTGGAAAATGGCAACCACATTACACCTTTCTAAACGAAATCGATACAATATAAAGTATCTGTATCCAGTGTAGAGGCCTGAGGATCATGTGATGATTTAACGTTTGACCTGTGTGGTTTGCAGGTCGCTGCTCTTCCTGGGCGTGCTGGGCGTGCTGGGAACAGCGTTTGGGAGCTACAACATGGCCATGGCGGCGCTCAGCCCCTGTCCACTGCTACAGAGCTCTCCAGTGGGCCTGGCCATCATTGTGAGGATACACTGTGTGATAAGGCCACTTTATAAAGACCAACCCACTGGCTTTATCAGTGACTGGTAGCAAAGGTCTCCTCTAATATGTGGAGCAACATTGGGGAGATAAAATAATTATGCATCGAGGATAAGATAAGATGTTGTGTGTTTTCATTTTTAGAACCAATTAATTATAGTATTATATTTTTTTATGTAGGCCTAGTATTCATTAAAATACAAATTTCTAATGAAAATGTCATGATAAATGACAAAAACATGAAAGGATTATGGGTGAATAATTATTCGAGAGAAAAGCCAGACTTGCATAAGTACATTTGATATGCATCATTTATTAATGTTTTCATTGTAATCCCCAGGTCCTCTCATGGGTCTTCTTCACTGGAGCATTTTGCTACGTGAAGGTAATGGTTGGCGTCATCCTTAGAGACAAGAGTCACAGCGCCCTCGTGTGGTGTGGAGCTGCATCTCAATTGGGATCACTGGTTGGCTCCGTCACTATGTTTCCTCTGGTAAACACCTACAAGTTGTTCAAATCAGGAGACTTCTGCAACACCAAGTGCCCACTATAACGGGAATAACATGATGTTTACCTTTGAGGTGCAACGATGCTCATCATGGATCATGATGAGCTCGAATAAAACACTATTTGCAACACTTGAATAAAATGAAGACTGCAATTTCCAGGAAATTAACTGGCTAATACAAATAATTCTGTTTTCAATGAGTAAAACCTAGCCACGACTACTGGTTGCTGAAGAAATCGTAATGTCGACGACGTGATGGGGAATGACATTCGCTCCACGCTTATTTGTCATTACGGGGGACTTCCACTAGATGGCGCATATATACCTTTGATTCACTTGCCTCTACTTAGAAAGTAGACTGGTATTAATCAGGACATTAAACACACACATCTCTAACTCTGTGCTTTAATATATCTTGTTTGTAATCAATGTGGTAATGATACTTTATCTGAGACATCTTGTTCTTGTTGAGATCAGAAAATTTCAACTGTTTATTTTATACGAGGTTTTAGAACTAAATATCAGAGGGGCACAAGCTCATGGGACACTAGCTAACTGTACGCAGCCTCACCTCCTGCACGAGGACCACATCAACAACTTGTGAGCCTTGAGAGGGCGGCATGATCAAACTATTGAGGATGGGAGTCTCAGCCTTCTTGCGTTTGGAATAGAAGAGCTCCCAGCAAGTTCATCCTTTTCTACATTTATAGTATCTTGAAATGCAGACTTTGTAACATTCACTGAAATGCTCATGCCAATACAACGATGAGCAATAATGACACTTTAACACATTACGAGAATGCAGGGGAAAGAAGAGGATGTGATGTGACCCTGATCAGGGGGCGGGGGGGGGAACCACACAGTAGAAGAGCTAATCCCAAAGGCCTGGGACCCCTCTATATGCTGCTGCTGCACATCCCCTGAGGAGGGGCGCGCGGACGCTGGTGAGCCATGGGAACCAGAGAGTGGTTCCTCGTCAGCAGCTGCTGGCGCTCCCTACCCCCCCCCCCCCTGACCCCTCCGACGGGACCATGGGGAGGAAGCGGGGTTGCGGGGGGGCGGGGGGTGTAGTGGGGGTCCCCAGGCTGGACTCTGTGGTGAGGCACAGGGAGGAGGGTTCTAATTACCCACACTCAAAGGGGGGCATTGGCTGTTGCCTCCGCTGCTGGTCACTTGGGGGTTCCACTGACCCCTACACTGAGTAAAAAAAAAAAAGAGGAAGGAAATCAAATGGGCCCACAATTAGCTGGGGATCGCCTGGAGGACCAATGATGTGTCCTGTTGCAGCACAGATGTGACTTCTTTATTCTGATTTGTCGAAACTGCGGGGCAGCATAAATTGTACTTCAGATGACAGCTGTCTGGTTATTGCAATCAGAATAGATTGATTGATCTTTATGTGATAATAGGAAATATATGAAGAAGAATATCACGGGCCTTGCTTTTTATTGTCCCATCCGTCTCTCTTCCTGGAGGTGCAGAGCCTTTTTAACGAGGCGCATGCGACAAGCCCCTAGAAGACGCTACAGTCGCCCCACGCATTTCAATTCAGCGCCTCTCGTTGTCAAGTGACCTTGAACTATTGGTGCCAAAAAAAAACCAAAGCAATATTTTATCCCCCAGCATCATTAGCTAAAATTCCGTGATGGGTGTGGGGGTCTTTTGTGTCAGGGCGCTGACGGGACAAAGAACAGTGTATCGTTTCTGCAGGGTTTTGTGTGTCAGATGGTCCCATGGTTCCTCCAGCTGGACAGGAGGAGCTGTGGCCACCTGGATGCTGCGCTCTGGTCCTGTGAGATCCTGCAGTCTCCTCTGCCATGTGAAGCCTGCACTTACTACGCCACAGAGTGATCCATCTGCTCAGGACGGCACCACCCAGAGAGCCACCGCCCCCCCTCCTCCCGGCCCTTTCCCTTCCCCTGTCCCCCTGCAATGTGTCACATATAGGAGGGAGGTTTTTAGACCCTTGCTTTAATGGCGAATGATAATAAAAAAATCCAAAGAACCATGACGCAATAAATATATGGAGCCGGGCGGTAGCTGCTGAATCGACAGATAGATCACCTGTGTCCTGGATGCACAACAGCGTCACTCGGTGACATTGTGTGGAACGGTCGCCGGCCGGGCAAAAGGCTCACTGAGTGAGCGTGTTAGAGAGCGACAGCAGCGCACTGCAAAAGCATAATAACTGAATGCACCCGGGAGAGGAGATAAAGATTTATCCTCCGAATGTATCAACAGGGCTTTCAGAGAGTGCGGAAACGCACTTGAGTATATCTGGCAGGGACGGCAGAATCTGGCAGCTTATTTTTCAGGTGAACAGCTTGTGGGGAAGCAGTTGCTGAAGCATGGATGTCATTCAGATACAGGAAGGAGGCAAAGCACAAGACAGCCCCATCGCCGTCCTCCCTCACACGTATTATTTTCCACACATACTCCCGTTTAATGAATTCTGTCCCATTTATTTCAAATTGAAGGTGACAGCCGTCTGTCACTTCCCGGCGCCGTCCTCAGCAGTGGCGCGAGGGCCCTGCTTCTCGTTTTCTATCAGCAGGTATTGATGTTGCTTTAATGAAGTGCCCATCGCTCCACCCTCGGAGGAGAGACAAGTCTGTCAGCATATGTAAATGCTCTCTGGCTGTCATTGTTGTGGTGGAGTTCAGCACGGGTCAGCATGGATTCCCCCTCTGGGAACCCTTTGTTCCCGGGCCCGACTGTGCAACATGAGTGGACCAATTACAGCGCGGCACAGCAGGGGAGGGGGCTTTGGGGGGGGTGGGGTTGCAAACTTGTAACACTGCTGTAGTGAGCTAATTATTACCTCAAGATCAGCAGTGCAGAGCGTGAAACGTCATGCGTTTGGTTTTTGTTGGGTTGGGTTTATTCTCTGCTGCTTTCATAATACGCAATAAAATGCATTGTTGCTGCAGTGAGCATTTTTTCTGATGCCTATATGTATATGTATATGTATACATTTTTTTTTTCTTTTTTTACTGCTTGGGATAAAGGTCGGCCTCATAGTCAATCATGACCAGTCACTGACTAGTTAAATCCCAGTGGTTCTCCTTTAAATTGTCAATGCAAAAGCAATTTACAGACCAGTGACTGCCAGCACAATAACCTTGATATAGTGTCAAGAAATGATTCATGGAAATGTGCACTGCCTCCTCTCAGCTGAGACTGGACCGGGCTGCTGGGGATGTTGATACTGCGCCAACATGGCCAGACAACCAGAATATTTGCATACATAAGATTGCATATTGTAAAACACGCGCTTGAGTTATTGTCCCAGCACACCTTTTAGCACCATGTCCACAACAAAGGCTGAAGCTTTCAAGGATTTCCTTTGCCATGCAATTAAATTCCTAATTATATTAAGTTGAAGAACAATTAAATTTGAGCCACCAAAATAATCTAAAACTCTTTGAAACACACACTCATACACTGTGGAAGGATTAAAAACGAGTTTACCACATGATATCATCATACCTCCTGGCATGCATATTGTGGATCAAACCAGCCACAATATGCCGGTCCCCTTTCTGTTAGCTGGTCTACTCTTCCTCTCGTTCATCTCCTGTATCCCACCCCCACTGACCTAGGACAGCTGCTATGAGCTACCAGTGCCCCCCCTTTGTGTGTGGGGCCAGTCAAGTGGAAAATGGCTGCGACCGAGAGAGCCCACTTCAGAGAGCCATCATGCTTTGAAGGGGCATGATGGCCTTTGACAGTCACAGTGTTAACACGGCATCCACACAAACACGGCACTGCTATTACCGTGTTTACTAAAGCAGGGGGTAAAAAAAAGACCAGAGGATCTGCTGTTTGACGCCAGCGGTGAGCCGGTTCTCTGAGCCGCGCTGGAGTGGCCTGGCGGGGAAAGAGAGACCACGGTTACTCACAGCCAGGTGCCCGGGATTCTATTTCAACGGGTCACTTATGCCCTGAGCGAACAAGCCACTGCAGTCCGGGTCCTGGGATGGGCCCTGTATGAGGTGGTGGCGGCAGCCCCATTGCTACGCTGCTCTCCATTAGCAGGCTTTATTTGGCGGCTGTAACCAGCCCCCTCTCCACTGTTCAGTAGCGGGTCTCCCCACACCGAGCGGCTCCAGATCGATTCACTGCCCACGGAGCTGGGCTGGAACAACACGAGAACGAGCGGCAGTGATTTTAACTGCAACAAATGGTTGGCGGTGTCGGGTTGGGCTCCAGATTTCAGGCGCTCGTTACCTGCCACAGATGCCGCTGTTGTTCTGCGTCTGCTTATGACCAGAGGCTAGAGACCGGCAGCACTTGAAAAGAGCAGGAGGTGCCATTGTGCTGCACCACACCTGATCTTAGAAAATCACTTGGCCAGTCCTCCCCTCACACATATCTCCCAGGCATCGCCTCCAGGCCATCCATCTGTTGCTGGGAGAATGCATGGCTACGGACACATGTCCCTGTTTACATGTCAGCAAGAGAGCGAGGGAGAGTGGGAGGGGAGGGTGGTATGTGTGGGCGAGACCGCTGTTCTCAACGGCGCGGCTCTCCTGCGCTCCCCCTATGAAACTGATATTTAAATGAGAAAAAGGTTACAGGCAACTGTGGCACACAAGCACGGTGTGTAATTAGCACAAACAGAGGTGGTGGTGGAGAGCCAGGAGAGTAGTACTTAGATCTTCAAATAAAACACCTCGTTCTCTGTAACCCCGTGAACAGATGAATATAATCACATCAAATCAAAGGACATCGCGAGCCCGCAAACAAATGTTTGTTTCCTATCAGGTCTGCACTATGCCACTATCAGCGAGCCTCTTATCATCTCTCGGCGTATCTGAGTGTGGCTGAGTGTGTGTGAATGTGATATTAAACTCCACATCCTGGGAAATGGCGAATGCCAATATTAATACGGCATTATACAGCGCACGCTGTTTCGTTGAGCAGCGATAGGAGCATCACCGTGGAACCCATTGAGCCACAATGGAGCTAATCAGGACATTAAGGGGACGCGACCTTGCGTCGCCCAGGGTACGGGTTGAAAGACGTGCCGCCCTCATCTACATTATGATAACTCAACGGGGCAATAGAGGGGAATGGCAGAGGGGAGACATGGCCAATAGGGTCTTTACGCAGGTCATGATTTACAGTGCGGCCGGGGCCGCGTGGCAGAGGGCAGGGCATCGGGAGCTAAAAGCCTGACGGATGTAGAGGCTGCCTGGTCTGGAATCAGCGTGAGGGCGGGCCGGCGGTATGCGATGCCGTTGACCTTGTGGATGTCAAGCATCATGTGGCATGGAGGGGAATGGAGCGTTTTGGTGATGGATATCTGGTGCCTCGGGTTTCTTCCCGGGTCAGCCCCCGTCTGCGCGGATGCAAAAGTGTGGTGAAAAGTAATCTACTAAAATGCCCATAAATGCATCCTCCATGTTTGTTTCACCATTTCCCTCTTGTAACATGAGGGGTTTGTTTTTTTATTTTCACTGAGGGGGTCACTGCTGTCAGACGCGGCATTACCGCTCGCCGCCCAACGGCTTAGTAATTCACTTTTATTACAGTGGAGAATGCTGTAGATCATGCTAGCACTACTCTCCGGTAAGTAGAACTATTCTTGGTGGAAAACAATCATTTGCAACATTTATCTTCGCCCCTGGTTATGCTCTTTCTCCCCCTGCACTCTCACTTGAGCGTGATTTAGTCCCTTACGGGATACAGCGCTGGAGAGAATGTCATATGCTAAGATGACCTCTCCATGCCTCGGTGGCTCTGAGCCAGCCGTGGAAGGACAAAGACACGCAGATACACATGCACGCATGCACGCACACACATACACACACGCGCGCAAACACATGCAAGCACATATACACACACGCACATGCACATATGCACGCAGACACATAAACATGCACATGCATGCCAACACTGACGCACACGTACTGGCCAACATACATGCACACGGATGCTAACATGCATGCATACATGCGCACGTGCACACACTCACACAAACACAAGCCTCACACACACATGCACCCACACACATGCACACTCTGGTTGATGTCGACAATTGGCAAAGTCCCCCCACCCTCACAGTGACCCCAGCCACTGCTGGATGTATCCAATGGGAAGGGCTGGCTCAATAAATCTACAGGACTCGGATTTAGACTCTCTCACACACATTGTCCTTGAAAGTGGCAGTTCATGGCAGGTGAGGCTATGGAGCAATTTTTTAAACAGTAGCTTTGGCCATGTTTCTCCCCTGCACCTCATCACCGTGGACATGGTGTGACGCTTGAACCATGTCAGCCGCCTTCATATTTCTAAAGCGATTTAGGAGATTGGAAGGGGCTGGTATTTGAATGCTGCTAGCATGGCGTCCACATTGGACCGCCCTCAGTGAGGCCAGCCAACAAGCCCATTGAGAAATTAGCAGAGCCCCCTCGTGTGTCTCTATCCTTGAATGAATTATTCAGCTGTCAGGGTGGGAGCCGGACCGGAGACCTTGGGACGGGGGAGCTGAGTCAGCGTTCAGGGCCCTTTAGGGTGACACTCTAAACCCTGCCGCTGACGCCCTTCCTCCTGGTCGAAGTGCTCTACCCCGCCACGCGGTTATCATATGGATAGGGGAAACCGAGCAGGGAAACAGAGACGCTTTGCTCAATACCGCCGGCGCATCAGTCAATAATACTATTCATGTTACTACTTCATATTAGTCAGTCAGGGTAGCAGACCAAACACACGCCCTGGTAGAACATGAAGAGATAAACACCTTCATCCCTATAATCACGTTGACAGGGTATAATGTTCAGAGCAACACATTGTTTTGTTGATTACAACCAATGGTGGAAAATACTCAGATTAGCTTTAGCCAAGACGTCGCCGACATCTGTCTCCATCTGTCTCCATCTCGTTTCAGGTTTGTTTATTCCGCTTTTTGTTTTGGTCTCAGACCTGTGTGTGTGTGTGTTTGTGTGTGTGTGTGTGTGTGTGTGTGTGTGTGTGTGTGTGTGTGTGTGTGTGTGTGTGTGTGTGTGTGTGTGTGTGTGTGTGTGTGTGTGTGTGTGTGTGTGCGTGTGCGTGTGTGTGTGTGTGTGCAGAAAGAGGGGTGATTACTGGCATGCTGCTCTAAGTGCAGGGAAAGGCACTTCTGGACACTTCCTCAAAACAGCAAAACAGTGTTTCATGGCCCGTGGCGTACAGGCCCCGGCGCCGCACTACGACCTCCTACGACCCCCCTCCTGTGGCCTCTTCTACTGCCTCCTACTGCCTCCTACCGCCTCTCCTACCACCTCTCCTAGTGCCTCTCCTACTGTCTCTCCTAGTGCCTCTCCTACTGTCTCTCCTAGTGCCTCTCCTACCGCCTCTCCTACCACCTCTCCTAGTGCCTCCTACTGTCTCTCCTAGTGCCTCTCCTACCGCCTCTCCTACTGTCTCTCCTAGCAGCCTCTCCTACCGCCTCTCCTACCGCCTCTCCTACCGCCTCTCCTACCGTCTCTCCTACCGCCTCTCCTACCGCCTCTCCTACCGCCTCTCCCACCGTCTCTCCTACCGCCTCTCCCACCGTCTCTCCTACAGCCTTCTACTGCCTCTCCTACCGTCTCTCCTACCGCCTCTCCTACCGCCTCTCCTACCAGTCTCTCCTAAAGCCTTCTACCGCCTCTCCTACCGTCTCTCCTACAGCCTTCTACTGCCTCTCCTACTCCGCCTCTCCTACCGCCTCCTCTCCCTAGCCTCTCCTACCGCTCTCTACCGTCTCTCCTCCGCTCTCTCGCTCTCTACCGTCTCCTACCAGCCTTCTACTGCCTCTCCTACCGTCTCTCCTACCGCCTCTCCTACCGCCTCTCCCACCGTCTCTCCTACAGCCTTCTACTGCCTCTCTCACCGTCTCTCCTATACCGCCTCTCCCACCGTCTCTCCTACCGCTCTCTCTCCTACCGCTCTCTCCTACCGCCTCTCCTACCGTCTCTCCTACAGCCTTCTACTGCCTCTCCTACTGCCTCTCTACCAGCCTCTCCTACCGCCTCTCCTGCCGCCTCTCCTACTGTCTCTCCTACAGCCTCTCCTGCCGCCTCCTGCACTGGACAGCAACGTGCTCCAGACAGGACAGCACGGTGCTGTCCAGTGCACTAAGGAGGTGGCCGGTGGATCCATTAGCGGCGAGGACGGGTGTGAGGTGACGGTGTCTGGGCTGATGCTGTCTGAGCCACGCTTTTAGTGGATTTGCAAGTGTTTCTTTTAGGACTAAACGCTTACACTGTCTTTTAATTAAGGTATATCGGCATCGCCTCGGGCATGGTTAAAAAAAGGCATAATAACGTGTAATGAAACGTTTTGCAGCGTGGGCCTCCTGTTGAGTCGAGGGGCTTCTGTAGGCCTGGTCAATCTGTAGTCCAGTGTTGATCTTGCAGTTGTTTGCATACTTAAATATTATGCACTGAATGAAATATGATGTAATTCTATTAGAGAGGATTACAAACTCAAAGCACTATGAACATATTGATTTTGAAGCCAGGCTTATAGCTCAACTGATCACGTCAAATAGAGAAAGGTCACCATCCTGCCTTCAAGAAAACATTCAAACCAGTTTATAGTTTTAGTTTATACCAAAATATAACAGAAATATGAAAACAGTCAGATGCCAGGTGTAGCACATAGTTGGAGTAACTGATATCAATGAGCTGTATATAGTCTAATCTACAGGATGCATGCCTATGCTCAGTTATGCCTAACGTCATTCGAGTTGCAGCAAGGCGTTGGAGAGCAGCATAACCTCTACGAGCACGAGCACTGGACTCATTTTGTTAACAAGACAGAGATATCTGTCCCCGAGAGCAGGCAATAGAGCAACATCCTTCCTACGGCAGAAACTGGGAGACGAGATAACAAGGCTCCTTGTTGTCAGTCCTGTTGTTACGATTTCCCACACCGAGCCTCTTTCCTTCTGCTGAAGAGTTGATGGTCAACACACAGCATGTGTTTACCCGGGTTTCCCCCTTCCTGTGTGTAAAGCGTAGCGCTGATCAACAGCGATGTAATGGTGGAGATTAGGTCGCACCGGGGACTTGGGACATCGAACAATAAAAAGATCACTCTTCGATTGAGAATTCAAACAGGTGTCAACCTAAATCCTCAGAGACCCAAATGAATGACAGGCTCCTGGGCTGTAAATAGCAGGGCAGACGATGGGAGATTGGCCATATGTCCTCTGTGTCTCTGGGTGCCAGCTAGCCAGCTAACACTGGCTCTGTGCGAGACAGCACTCTTCGGGGAGCGTCCCAGTGAAAGATCCTGTGGGACCGATTCAACCAAAACACTCATTCACTCAATTTAAGCAATTTTAACACAGTTTGACAGTCGAGTTCTCTGCTCCAGAGCTTTGGATACACATGTACGATTAAGTGTGCGGTGTCACTGCTGCAAACCGATTAGCTGACAAGCAGAATGTGTTGGGAACGGAGACGGGCGGTGGTTAGCACACATGCTAACTCAGTGGGAATGATTGAAAGGGGAAAGTGGTGTTCATTTGAACTCCATATTTCTGCACCTCATTAGCCCTCTTCATATCCCCTCAATACCTATTCACCACCAAGAGAGCGCCAGGCCTCCAGTGTGTGTGTGTGTGTGTGTGTGTGTGTGTGTGTGTGTGTGTGTGTGTGTGTGTGTGTGTGTGTGTGTGTGTGTGTGTGTGTGTGTGTGTGTGTCTGTGTGTGTCTGGGTGTGAGTGTGTGTGTTTGTCTGTGTGTGTTTGTGTTTGCGTGTGTGTGAGTGTGTGTGCATGTGTGAGTGTGTGTGTGTGTGTGTACATGTGTGTGTGTGTGTGTGTGTGTGTGTGTGTGTGTGTGTGTGTGTGTGTGTGTGTGTGTGTGTGTGTGTGTGTGTGTGTGTGTGTGTGTGTGTGTGTGTAGGTGTGTGTGTGAGAATGTGTGTGTGTGTTACTGTACTGGGAGCGCGGGTGTGTGTGCTACTGTACTGGGAGCGTGTGATTGTGTGTGCATGTGTGTGTGTGTGTGTCTGTGTGTGTGTGTGTGTGTGTGTGTGTGTGTGTGAGTGCATGAGTGTGTGTGTGTGAGTGTCGGGCAAGGGTAGGGAACTCTCCAAGGAACACACAGCTCCATCTGGGCCAAAGTAATTGGTCTGCTATTCATATGCAGCGATGTAATGGCCCGGAGCTATTCATACAGTCATACATGAACTAGTTACACTGAGGACAATCAAAAGATGGCTTGACCCCAATGTCACCGCTTGTTCAAAAGGCGCTGTGTTGGGAGACACAGTGGAGAAATGTAACCCTGGCAGTAGGAGCAAGGAGACAGGAAGTAACCTTCACAGGACAGGAAATCCCCTTTCTCACCACTAAACACCGTACGCCTGGCCGCTGTGTACTGACTGTGTGTGTGCAGTGCTTCACTTTGAACACATCAGCAATGAGGTATGCAGTGTGTCAGATGTTTCCGGTGGAGTTTTTGGAGGGAAAAGAGGGAGTCAGAGGAGGAAGAGACTGTCCTTCAGTCCCTGGATGAAGGACTCCAGCCCGGTGAGCTGCGGGCTGAAAGGTGTGCTGGAGGGGAATCATCAATTACACTGGCAGCTTACCTTGAGTTATTATCCTCTTAGAAATAATTACATTAAAGAAGTGAAGTGGTTTCAGAGCAAAACCATAATAAGGTGAGTCCAGGAACACTTACGCAATCATCACACAGACACACACAAACACGTACACACACCATATGCACACGCAATATTTATGCCCACACATTTTTTTTGTCTACCAATAGAAAATACGATGAATCAATCCTATCCATTTCAACATTATTGGACCTTTACCTCACAGATACAGAAATGTATCTGTGATTTTCACTATGGAAAATGTAATGAATCTAACACAAACACTCTCCCTCTCTCTCTCCCTCTCACTCTCTCTCTCTGACTCTCTCTCTCTGCCTTCCTCTGCCTCTCTGTCTCTTTGCCTCTCTCTGTCTTTACTTTCTCTTTCTCTCAGTCTCTCTCTCCCGCTCTCTGTCTCTGTCTCTCTCTCTTTCTGCCTCTCTCTCTCTGTAAACACAACCCGTCGCTGTGTCTCCCCACTTACAGAAACACAGCATATTATTCCCCCCCCTCTCCCGTGTAATGAAAGGAAGCTTCCTACATCATCGGCTCATTCCTCAACAAGACGAATGCGACCGTCGTGGCATTTAGAGACAAATGGCTTCCTCCGGTTGGAGAGGGTTTATTTATCAGTGGTTTGAAGTGGTGTCTGAGGCGTGAGCGCGGCGCTGCGCCCGTACTGCTGCTGCTGATTATTCAGAGTGAAGAGGACCTGCCAGCCCATTACCACCCAGCAAAATAAGACCGTGAACACACGCGCCCCTCTACCCGGCCCTGTTCGCTCTCACCCCCCCCCCCCGACCCTATGTGTGTAGTCTGTCAGGGCTTGTCAACCGCCGCGCCATTCATTCATGCATTCATTCAATCTGAACAAGCAGTGTGTGTCCTCATCCTCAGTCACTTATTCTCTGTCCCGTGCTATCTCTTTCTCCCAACGCCCCACCTCTCGCTCTCCCTTTCTCAGTGTCTCTCTCTCCCTCTCTCTCTCTCTCTCTCTCTCTCTCTCTCTCTCTCTCTCTCTCTCTCTCTCTCTCTCTCTCTCTCTCTCTCTCTCTCTCTCTCTCTCTCTCCCCTCTGTTTCACTCCCTCCACACTGCTTTAAAATTAGCTACCGGTGTCTAGTAGGGACTCGCCTCCCCCCCCCTCACTCCCCGCCCCTCATCCCTCTACCCATCCCTCCCTCACTCCAACCTCCAAAGACCCTCCCTCCCCCCCCCCCCCCGGCCCCCCAACACCACCACCACCCAGCGCCCAGCCCGCTTGGTCCTGCTGATGAGCCATTGTGCGATTCAAGCAGATGGATGGGGAACAAAGGGGGGGGAGAAGAGAGGCCCCCTCTGCTGCCTCGCCTCCCTGTCCCCCCCCCCCCCCCCCGAACCCTCTCCTTGTATCACGGCCAACCAGGCTCTGGGTAATCTTCTCAAGCTTTCATGGCGGAGCAATGAATAACCTTCGCATCCTCCCTGCGACCCGGGCCTGTAGCCTCAACCCCCCCCCCCCCAGCCCCACCTACCCCCCCCGACCAACCCCCCGACCAACCAACCCCCCTTTACCCCCCCCCCCCCCCCCTGGTCTTATTCTTGCCCCGCTGCAGGCTCACCCAGGGCCCCGGGGCCTCCAGGATAGCATCTCTCCCCCTCGCCGTCTCCACACCGTCTCTGTCCTCAGCGCCCAATCATGTCGGTGCGAGGTTTTTTTTTGCTCCTTTTTGTTTTGTTTGTTTCTCGGGGCGTGTTACACGGCATGGAGATTAATTGGGGCTATGGCTGACTGACATCTGGTCCAGCCTTCATAAAAGCCCGGGTCTTTGAGGTCCGTGGGCCTCATAATGAGGTGGATATAAGTTAATTTTTTCTCATCAACAGAGCATTCAGCTAAGCGCTACAAATGTGGGTTTCAACGCTCAAACGGGAATTTCTCTGGGAACCACTTTGTTTATATTGGACAGTTTATTAAACCAGTTACAGAAAACGTTATCGGCTATAATCAAAAAAGCAAGCACTTCGGACCAGAAATGATTATCCCTTATTCCAAAGAAGAAATTCTAAGATTGCTAATACTGTAGCAATGACATGACATTCTCCAGTCAACCTTACTGTATTCAGTCTTCACTGTGGGGAAAAACAAGCACAGCCCCACAAAGACTGAACCACATCTCTGCTGCCCTGCTGTGACCAGTCCACCTGCACTCATTTGCAGGAGCAGCAAAACCATTCCATTGCTCCCATGCAAGGTCCTGTTAAAATATTGAGGATGTACTTAAGTGCTATTTGGCCAAGTGTCATTTAGGCTGAAGGGCTCTCCATCTACAAAAGACGTCTTCAAGTGACTGCATGAGAGCTACTGCTGAACCACAGAGGAATACACAGGTGTTGAATAATTTACTTCATATGAAACATTCATGTTTTTGTCCCATATACTACTCCCAAGTTGAACTACGACTTATACTAAGGTAACACATTGCATACAACAGTATACGCAGCAGTACTTTCGGGATTTTTACATTTAGATTAATAATACTACTTCACGAAAAAGTGAACATTCTGAAGCATAATTTAAATTGCTGTTGTTGCTCCTGGCGAAACGCTAGTATTGACACTAATTTACATAATAGCACAACATTATGCATATGCATAACACAGAGACAGGGGGCTAATGCAGAAGAAAGATAAACCATTACCTGAACTCCATCCTCCCGGGGAAAATGTCCTCCAACAAAGGAAATCATGTAATCTAACGCTGGGACGAAGAAACTGAAGAAACCAATTAATCTCATTAGGAGTGTTGATAGCTGTTGATTTATGTTAAATATACAGGCCGGTGTTGTGGAATAGCTTGTCTTTGCTACACTATTCAACCAATTTCATGATGCAATGGCATTGCAAAGGCATTCACTGGCATAGTCAAGAGCTCATATTGATATATTTTACAAAGTACAGTTCAATTATAACTCTTTCTGGGCATGTCCTGTCAGACTAACCTATAGAGACAGCTATAAAGTTTATAGTATCAGCGTAGATATATTTTTGCATTGAAACAGTGTTTCAATAACAATCCACAGTAGACCACCAATCTGCCACAGCAACTTCAACCAAACATTCAGAAATTCTGATATGCAACAGAAATAGTATAATATTAGCATGGGGCATTAATGACTGATCATATTAACAAGTGTGCTCCGAGTCGTATTCATACTGTGATATGTTTTGTAGAAATCGCCTTGTGACAAACGGGGCTATTTATACGACTGATTGTTTTACCTGACAAGAGAGCTCACAGTTGCTGTGCAGGGTAAAACAGAAGCAGCAGGTTTATTGATATTTAAAAGACAGTGAAGAGCTTAGGTAACCGAGACTATTTTTATCCAGAAAGGCTTTGCTGGAATATCAGCCGTCTCGGCGTGGCTCATGTTAGCCACAGGAAGGCTGTTTATGCACCATCACTCCTTTGTTCTCACACCGCGCTTGATCATATTCTGAGCTATACCTCCGCCGCCCAAGCTGACCTGTTGTGCGGAGATGTGCGTGTTTGCTCTTTTTTTTATTTGGCTCTGCATCTACTGCACCCCCCTTCCTCCTCACCCCCCAACCCACCCACACCCACCCCCCCCCCCCTCAACATGCTACAGGCAAATATTCATTACTAAGTAGCCTCTGGCGACTGTCATATGCAGACAATGGACTGGAGACAACAACAGTGTACGCAGCACACAGGGGAACCTTCCTACTGCACTTGTAGCCACGCCGCGCGGCAGCTAGCATGGAAAAACGCGGAAGAAAGGAAATGAGTCCCGCATATGTTCCCCGAGTGAGAGTTGTGTGTGTGTGTGTGTGTGTGTGTGTGTGTGTGTGTGTGTGTGTGTGTGTGTGTGTGTGTGTGTGTGTGTGTGTGTGTGTGTGTGTGTGTGTGTGTGTGTGTGTGTGTGTGTGTGCGTTGCGTGGGGCGTTATGGTGGATAAGCCTCCTTATGCCACTTGGAAATCACTGCAAATGAGCATGTCTGAGAAACCAAACACCTTGCACCGACTCTTGCATTTTAATTTCGGGGGGCATCTGTGACCAGTCCGTCATGTTCCTGAACCCCCCCGGGGGACGAACCCCCCCCACCCCCAAAACCCCCCACCCCCAAACCCATCTTCAGTGGAGCCCCCAACAAATCGGGGGAGGAGGGGGAGACGACGGGGAGGAGGGGTTGGTGAGAGGGAGGGGCCGGGGCACATTTGATTGATGATGGTGTGAATTAAGCAGAAAGAGATAGAGAGAATCCTTTTATCAGGCCAGAAACACGAGTGGATTAAAATGTAGTTGTACAACCCCTCCGTATTATGCAGACGCCCGGACGCCTATCACCGGCGACCAGAAGCCAGGAGCAGAGTCACCCTTTATTACTGCCCCCCCCCCCCCCCGCCCCCAGACACACACACTCACACACACACACACACACAACAAACACACACACACACACACACACACACACACACACACACACACACACACACACACACACACACACACACACACACACACACACACACACACACACACACACACACACACACACACACACACACACACAATCCTGTTCGACCACAAAAGAAATACGAATAAATAAATTGTGTCGCAATTGCATGTAAACATATCCATATCCTGGTCATAATAATTCTCATAAACAAAACACAATTGGAAACTTCAAATCTCAGCATGGCCAACTTAAATGTATTCAGTATTTTTATATGGGCATGAAAAAAATCTTGAATGTGTATTAGGGAAAATATATCACACACATTTCCAACGTGTTCCTTGACAAAATCGCCTATTTAACACTTTCGAATAAACTCAGAAAATAACAGAATTTCTCCCATGAAACGGTTTTGTTGTTGGCGACGTGACGTTGATGTATCTGCCTCACAAGCTAGGAGGAGTGCCATGCTGTACAACATCCTGCCAAATAGTTACCCCTTACTCATCTTTAACTACCGCGGTGGAGGGAGCCCTCACACACGCTGCCGTCTGTGTACACCACCACCGGACATGAGGCGGCCCACCCCTGTCTGGGCTAGCGGCCCCTGTGTGTGTGTGTGTGTGTGTGTGTGTGTGTGTCCGACGTCGTGGTGGCTGCGCTCGTGTTTTTGTGTCACTGCATTATTTATCACCTCCTTTCCGAACCCCTACTCCTGCACATCACCTACTCCTGGGAGAGAGGGGGGGCAGGTGAGAGTTTATCTGTTTAGTTTAACACATCAACCCCCCCCCCCCCCCCCCCGCCGCCCCTCTCAAACCCCTAGACCTGGTTCCACAATGACAAGACCCCACCAGGTGATAAATGCAATTAGTGAGAAATATGCAATTACGCAGCCCCCCCTCCCACATTCTCTCACGCGGCCAGACAAGGACAATTTGTCAACCAGCCCCCAGCGGCATCCCCCTTGCTCGGACAGGGAGCTGCGCGGGGGCCCGATGGGGAGGCAGGATGGCCCCGTGGCCCCTGGCCATGTGGAAGGAAGACGGATCGCCCCGGCGCCCCGGAATAAGGTCCGATCACGGCGGAACGAACACAGACCCCTTTGTCTCCGACCCCCTCGTTCCCCCCTCACAGGTCCACCGGAGGACTCGTCCGTCGCCGGAGTCCACGCCGCCGTGCCGCCGCCGAGAGGGGGGGGGGGGGGGGCAAAGGTCACGGTGGTGACAACGACAGAACACGCAGTGCGGGCGCCCGCCGACGGGGAACGCAGATCATATCCCAGGGAGCGTGTCGTGGCATTAAGAGACGGCCGCGCCGTGATTTAGACGGCCAGAGATGACAGCGGGCTGACCCGGGCGACTCCGGCATGACGTGTGGAGCGCGGGGGAGGGGTATGTGTGGGGGGGGGGCGCGCTGAGGGCCCCTTTGTCCCCCTGGTTTGAATGGACGTGATAGATAGAAGTGGAGCGACCGGGGGCCACGGACCGTGACAATCTGAGTACTGACCTGGTTTTCACCGTAGTCATCATAAAACACAGCGGCCACAGGCTCCCGGGGACATGTAATAACATCAGGCCCTTGGTGTAATTCACCGTCTCTCACTGTGTTTGGGACTGTGTGTCTCTCTGTGTGCTGGACTGTGTGTGTGTGTGTGTGTGTGTGTGTGTGTGTGTGTGTGTGTGTGTGTGTGTGTGTGTGTGTGTGTGTGTGTGTGTGTGTGTGTGTGTGTGTGTGTGTGTGTGTGTGTGTGTGTGTGTGTGTGTGTGTCAGTGCGCATATGTGCGTGGGAGCATGCCTTCGTGTGTGGGTGTATGTATGTATATGTGTGTATGTATGGGTGCATATGTGTACATAGTGTCTGTCTGTGTGTGTGTGTGTCTGTGTCTTTGTGTCTAGGTGTGTGTCTCTGTGTGTCTGTGTGTGTGTGTGTGTGTGTGTCTGTGTCTTTGTGTCTAGGTGTGTGTGTCTGTGTGTGGGGCAATATAGCAAAACCCATTACAATTGCCTTATAATTTGCTCCCACCCCGACCATGTGTGTATACGTGTGCATGTGCATGTGTGTGTGTGTGTGTGTGTGAGGGGGGAGAGAGGGGGGCGAATCAGGTGACTGCTGTCCCCCCAGCCCCCTCCCCCCTCCCCTTAATGGAGTTCCAGTGATAAGAACAGGTCTGTTTATTAGCCACGTGCGGTCAGGCGTGGCGGGAACAGCTGAGCGGTAGGCAGGTGTGTGCGTGGGGGTGGGGGGCTCGGGGGGCTGGGGGGTGCTCAGGCACCGCTGGCGGCCCTCGCCGTTCATTTCACGCACGTTATCGTCACACAAGCTGTGTTGGGGAAAGGAGGTCGCCGGGTGCAACCGGGCAATACCGCCACTGCTGAACCAATGGGGCTCCCCCGCCTCGGAGTCAGAAAGACAGTGATGCACGTGTGTGTGTGTGTGTGTGTTTGTGTGTGTGTGTGTGTGTGTGTGTGTGTGTGTGTGTGTGTGTGTGTGTGTGTGTGTGTGTGTGTGTGTGTGTGTGTGTGTGTGTGTGTGTGTGTGTGTGTGTGTGTGTGTGTGTGTGTGTGTGTGTGTGTGTGTGTGTGTGTGTGTGTGTAGCGTTCCTGGCAATTTGGTTTGTTTATGGAAATCAATGAGTCACCACTGGGTTTTTTTGTTTTGCTGTTTTATACATCACACCAGGAACGTGGAATGTAACAACAGAATATTGGGGTTTGAGTGTTTTTTTCCGCTTGGAGAAGCGGCCATCGTCTCTCCCTCACGCATGCGTTTTGATTAAAGCGCATTCACAGCAGGCCCCTATGCAAATGGTGTGCCTAGCAGGTAACTGCCTCAGATGGACAACAAAGAGAATCCATTAGCCTAAATCATCATAACGGCATACGATGAGCACGGAGCCACCACGGAGGGTTACACAGCGCTAGGCGGGCACAGAGCAATGTGAAGATTCCCCATCCAAATTAAAATGTCCAATGCGAGGAGCCATTATCCAGGCTAGGGGAAGGCGAACACGCCACTCCTGCGCCTCAGCCTGGGGGGACAGACTTGGGTGTCATCACCAACTTAGTCCATCAAGATGAGCCTACTGGGAGACGGCTCCACAGGGACTGTCTGCTGTTTTGACACATGTCTTGGCGAGTTAATTTATCAGGCAATTACAGTATACATAGAAATAGCCTTATTTAAATAACATTTACGGGTGTGGAATCACACATGGTCCGGTTTGAGTCTAGTAAATTGTGAAAATGTTATTTTAATATTATTATTGCAACAGAGATCTATTATTCAGGTTAAATGTGAACATGTGGATAGTGAATAACCGCTGACTACGCTAAGGAACCAGTCCTGCGATAAGCAAAAGCCTTTACACTTCGACTTACAATAACCTACCAAATAATGCCATTCCCATCCAAAAAACACATTCTCCAGGGTAAATTACATTCCGGTGTTTATTAGCGGCACTCAGCGACTAGTTAATGTAATATCTGCCTCCAGAATGTATGGTGACTTGCGTGATAATTGACGACTCCATGTTGTTTGTGCGCTTTTCAATCTGTTTAGCGGGGGCCGTTATCGATGGGCCAGACAGCAGACGGGCGAGGAGCTCTTTTATGTTCCCTATAGAAGGAGTGACCCAGGAGCCAAGGCTCGCTGCAAGTGTGCCAAGTTGGCCATGCTTCCTAGCAACAGCCATGCCGTCGCCAGCTGCATCTACCGCGCGCACGCACACACACACACACACGTGCACGTACACACACACACACACACACACGCGCACGTACACACACACACACACACACACACACACACACACACACACACACACACACACACACACACACACACACACACACACACACACACACACACACACACACACACACACACACACACACACACGTACACACAAATACACACACAATATGCCCTTTGAAAAAGCGCTCAACACACACCAATGCATGTGATGCATCGATGTGTACATGCATCAATGTGCACCATCAACGGACATCCGTTCATCGCTAATGTGAGTTCACATCAAGAGAGCACTATTCAATTCAACAGGACTTTAAAGCAGCTCTACACTATAGCTGACTATCTAGGAAACGATGTGTCACACGAGTAATACGTAATGCATATAATAATATCACAAATAATAATCTCGACCGCCGAGGCCTTGGCGCACATGTTTAAAAGAGCCATGTTAAACGATGCAGAGCTGGACATGTTAACATGCGAGTGCAACAGTGGATTTGGTAAGAGCCACTATACTCATCTGTCCTCTGGCGGTACACTCAGTATGAGTCACAGCGAGCGCTCACTCCACTGTGGAGACACTCAATTATGATTTGAATCTGCATAAAGAGGCAATAAAGCAATTGTCATGTGACCATCAGCCATTGTCATGTGACCATCTGCAGTGCACCTCGTTTCATTATTCCTGCTTCCTCTTCTCCTTCCTCCCAGGCCGTCCTTTCATGGTGGAACACGCACACACAGAATGTGGCCATGTAGTCGCACGCCTCCAACCTTAATTACAACTCTATCTACGGCATGAAGGGAATGCTGAGCAATTCATACGTCTGCCCTCTGCCTCGGAAAATTTACTGAAAAGTTGGGAGGGGGGGGGGAGAGATAGAGAGAGGGTGAGAAAGAGAAAGAGAGAGGGGGAAGGAGAAGGGAGAGAGAGAGGGAAAGATACGCAGAGAAAGAGAAAAAGAGAGAGGGATACAGAGGGGAGAGAGCGAGGGAGAGAGAGAAAGGTAGAGGGAAAGAGAAAGAGAGGGAGAAAGAGGGAGAAGGAAAGAGAGAGAGAAAGAGAGAGAGAAAGAGAGGGAGGGAGAGAGAGAGAGAGAGAGAGAGAGAGAGAGAGAGAGAGAGAGAGAGAGAGAGAGAGAGAGAGAGAGAGAGAGAGAGAGAGAGAGAGAGGAGAGAGAGAGAGAGAGAGAGAAGAGAGAGAGAGAGAAGAGAGAGAGAGAGAGAGAGAGAGGAGAGAGAGAGAGAGAGAGAGAGAGAGAGAGAGAGAGAGAGAGAGAGAGAGAGAGAGAGAGAGAGAGAAAGAGAGAAAGAGAGAGAGAGACATTTGTTTTGCTTTAGGTCGCAGTATTTATACATATAACCAAAGGGATGGAGCTCCGTAGTTATCCCCTCCGCTCCCGTCATAGGGATGCTCACAGACAAGGGCCTCATAACAGGTGACAGGACGTCTGCTAGAGACCCCCCCCCACCCCCCCCCACCCCTGGTTCCCTGCCCCCACCCCAGATTGGTGACTATTATAAACCAAAAACGTATGCTCTCAATATATATGCAAATGACGGCCGGTCCCAAGGTGAAGTTTGTAAAGCAGCCACGCCGCCCGTCTCTGTTTTGCTCATTTGCAAAAAAAAAGAGGAAAAAATAGAAAGATGTTGCGGGTAACAAAGACCACAGGAAATTGAAAAATTGTTACTAAGTATTAGAAAAAGCAATCATTTTCTCCAGGCAGACTAATCCCATGAAAATTGATCTCACCTCAGTGCCTGACATGCGTAGGTAAGGAAAACACAAAAGAGCAAGAAAAGGCTGTCTCCGTGTCGCCTGATGCTAATGTGGTTTTGTTGCCGTTTTCTCTTCTTGTAATGCATAAAAGCACATTTGATTTGGTGGCTACTCTCGTTTGTTTGTCCCCTTGGTTTCAAACAGGTGTGCCGGATCCTCCAATGGAAATACACTAACAGAAATGTAATTGTTTCCTAGATTTGATTCCCCTCCTCTCCCCCCCTCCCCGCCCAGCTATCCTAGCTGAATAATTGCTGCGCCACACCACTGGCTTTAATGCTCCGTGTGGAGAAATCTTTCCATTTGTTGGCTAATATTCAACAGACTGATAGTATCTCACTAATACAGCCCAGCCTCCCTTTCATAAGAGGTACAAATTGGAAAGGACAGTCTATTACCCCGAGTTGTGACCTTCACCGTGGAACATCATATAAAAAGAACCGCGTTGCCTTAATTTTAGCAAGGGTGGGAGTGAAGGCTGCTGATTAATTAACCCAATTAATTTAAAATAAGATCTGAACAATTATTTAGAGATAAATTAGCGCTAGGTTTGATGATGACTTATAATTATGGTTGGAGTACCTCTCACTAGAAAGCGATGTTGGTCCATGAATACATTATTCAAAGACGTTTTGCCAGAACAGTCTCGATCGAGCGCACTTGTTAGTTAAGAGGAGGATTCTTGAAGAATAAAACAACTTCCAAGGTTCCATTATTTCTGAAAGCCGTGGATCGGAAACATGAATTTATTCTGAACATTCTCACTTCTGTTTGCGTGGCTGTGTGAAGGAGAAAAGTGCCTGTATACCCTTTGGAAGATGACACATTTGCTCTTCCTGGCTGACAAGAGGCCCTCCTCGCGGAGTGCTGGAGCGGGCGGTGCTCACTCCCATCTGCCTGAGATTTCATATGCTTTATTGCTCTTACTTTCCACCACTGTTATTTATTGAACTGCCAGCCTGGCCTCCGCTCTTCTTCACAATCAGCAAATCCCTTAGTGGCCTCGACGGGCACAATGGAGAGCGAACCGCCAGGCCCCGGAAGCAGCACAACAAACCCCTTCCGAAAGCCCCCCCCTTAAAGTGGTCACGAGCACCACTCGCAAACGTGAGCCGCTATTTACAGCCAGGCATCCACACGCACACGCCGTGACTCCCCGATCAGGGCTCCGGAGAGGGAGAGAGAGGGGCGGTGTGGGGGAGCAGAGCTTGTGTTGGGGCATGGTGTGAGGGGAGGAAGGACCCAGAGAGGGAAGCTAGGCTGGGGGAGAGCTGGTGGTTCTAAGTAGCCTGGAGACGAAATGATCCGCTGCATGCATCATGCAAGACAGTGGAGAGAGAGACTAGAGGAAAGCTTATGATTTGCAGATGAAAGGGAGAGTGCGAGAGGGGCGGGGGAGGGGGGGGGGGGGAGGAGAAAAAGAGAGATATAGGGAGAGAGAAAAAGAGAGAAAGAGAGATACAGGGAAAGATGCTCATTCACTGGTGCACAGCTGTCTTATTTGCAAGGTGTTGAGAAACCACTTTTTTTTTCAAGAGGATGAAAAGATTTTTTTTTTCAGAGCCAAAAGGGTCCGCTATCATTTTTGGGCAGCTTGAGCACTAGAGATGTTATTAGCATAAATTATCTCCCCCACACTACCCTACCCCACCATAGAGATTGAAACATGTTAGCTCTTTTCTGCTTTTCACACTTAATTGCCCTATTTACTGAACAGTTGCCCATGGACAACAAATGCACACACTGAAATGCATACAGAACAACAGGCAGACACGAGCCAAATAGGGCATGAGTGATACACTGAACTATCCGCCAAGCAGCATTAGATACAGCCGCGCAGCTAAGGGCACTAGCGTCTATGCTATGGGCTTAACAGAAAGACCACACATTTTCCTCTTGATCTTCCCTGGGCCATTTCAGGATGTCTTTGATAAAACACAAACCAGTCTGATGAGGAGAGAGAGGAAAACCACTGCTTTAAGGATAAAATCGCACCACTGTATTTCTATGATTATCTAAAAAAAAAATACTTGTTGCATACGACTTATCAAAATCAATTTGTCAATGGGTACGATAACAGTGTAGGGACGTGTCTTAGGAGGACATCGCGAGCCACGCTGCTCAAGATCAAACCCCTCATTGAAGTGACCTAGTAAGCAAGTGAGGTTGAATTATAGATGGCGACGCCTAATGGACATGAAGACCCTCCACCTCGCCCCCCAACCGCCGCGCAATGCTTCAGTGTGGGACGCTTAAAACGCAATTAGTTCAGTTTCAAAATCATCCAACTGTGTATGTGTGTGTGTGTGTGTGTGTGTGTGTGTGTGTGTGTGTGTGTGTGTGTGTGTGTGTGTGTGTGTGTGTGTGTGTGTGTGTGTGTGTGTTTCCTCCGTGATGCTATATTTTAACCGGCTACGCCGACTGAATTAGCTGGAGAATTCAGACGAGTGATTAAACAGGCTTCACTGTCTGTAAATAGAGATAATAAGTGTTCGCGCAGACAGTGTAATTGCCAGCGGTGTCTCTGGTGGAAGTGGTCTGAAGGAGGGGACAAATCAAGTGGGTTGCCTTCATTTACTGGGCTGGCCAGGCCATCACCCCTGAAGGACCATACAAGATGTTAATGAGGTCAAGATTGCATCTGAAACCCCCTCCCCCCCCCCCCCCCAGATCTAGGTGGGGGCCCGGCCGGGCCCCATGCTGCAACGTGGGAGGGCAGAGACCATTACTCTAGCCCGGGGGGCGGAGGATGGTCACTATGGTAACGTCCCAAGGCAGTGACCACATGTCAGAAAAGGAGAGAGAGAGAGAGAGAGAGAGAGAGAGAGAGAGAGAGAGAGAGAGAGAGAGAGAGAAGAGAAGAGAGAGAGAGAGAGAGAGAGAGAGAGAGAGAGAGAGAGAGAGAGAGAGAGAGAGAGAGGGGTAGAAGCAGTAGACCGGCAACTCAAGGCGAGAGGGGGGAGGGGGATGGGGTGTATCTGGGGTCTACGCAGCCGACAGCTTCACACACACAACCTGTGCACAGTTGTGTCATTTCGATCGGAGCGGCAGTGTAAATGTTTTAACCATGTCACCTGTAACATTCAGCCCTACACCTGTGGCTGCGCAGGGAGACTTGTTGATCTCGTGTTTGACATAGATGTCATTCATGATCAAATCTAACTGTGTGTGTGTCTAAATAAATTAGCAAATTACATGTGTGTGGGGGGGGGGTACACGCGCTTCATGGGGGTAAGTCGTCCTGTGGTGCCGTCTGGAACAGAGATTCACACAATAGAAGAACATACGGGCTATATGTGACTTCACGAGGGTCGATGCTTTACAACGTCAAAAGTGAAACATTTAAGTAACACATGACGATTTAATTATCATATCTTCATAAAAATACAATTTATTTCACATTTATTAGCAACACTGTCCCATGGAACGAGACCACTACTATGTGGTGTTTGGCTTGTTAGGTAGGGTGGCTGCTGATCTGAATCCCAGTGTTTGCTCTGAGTAGTCTTGGTCCTGACGTTTTCTCTGCATGCGTGTGTTACAGGAGCCCCGCTCAGCTGCACTGAACAAAGGCCACAGCGAGGTCGAGCCGCCCGGCCACAGGTGAACCACAGTTCAGACCCAGTCAAACGGCTCCCAGACAGCAGCTCAAACACGGTACAAATCAATGTCCCAGAGACGGAACACCAACAGGATAATGACCGCGTTATTGTTGTTAATGATCATTATCCGCACCACCACCACCGTCATTATCATCATCAGCATCATTATTATTATTATTTCATGATTAGAATAATTGTATTTGTAGTACACTTATAATTTATCGTTACAACCCCGTACACATTTCTAAAACGTTCTACTTTCAGTGTGTTTCCTTTTATTTTTGGTTGCAATTAGCGCTCCCCAGATTAGCGTTGGATGAAGACAGCGTATAAGCGATCTTTGGTACCTCTATCTCCCACCAGGATCCAGTGAATGAACCTAAGCTACACAGCGATAAGCTACATGATAATTAAAATGCGATGATCTGCTTCAGTTGGCATAACCAGTGAAACGCTTGACATTTAGGCATGTTGCTCTGCGACACAGATAAAGGCTAATGATGTCATTTTGTTCTAGAGAACAGAGGAACACGTGTAGGAATGTGTCGCTCTGAGGAATCGGCTCTCCTGTCTGAAGCAGCTGAGTGCTCACTCATCGAGTGATCACTGCACAACAACAACACATGTCAACAAGTAAATTAATGAAACAAATAAATTTGAATTTGTGTTCCAAAAAGAGAGAATAACACTGAAATAAAAAGGACTTTTGAAAGACAATCCAGACCAATCCAGAAGCCAGCTAAAGCATTATCTCTGGGTGTTATTTTACATTTCACTCTAATCAAAAAGGATGTAATTAATTAATCAGATAATTCATTGCCATGCATGGCCGGATACACATCTGTGCAGTGGCAACAGGGAGGAAGTAACTAGCTTAGCGGTGGCGCTGCTATTTCAACTGTGCTGGAATCTATAAGCCTGGGGAAAAAAAAGGAAAAGAATAAATAAAAAGACCCAACACTCCCGGCTTTCCAGGAGGACCTCCGGCATGGATGCCTTAAATGTGCTGTTTTTCACCCGTCTTGTGCGGGTGTTGTGATGGGATGAAGTGCCTTGAAAAGGTGAGCCAGGGTGTTCAAGGTAATGGAGAGGACAGGGGGGGGGAAGACACAATGCAAACATAAACTGTGCCACTTCATGTGAAAACAATGGGGGCCGGGACACAGAGTGTGCTCTCATCCACGGCGCTATTGTCTGCCCTCTACTTTTACTCCTCCTCCGAGCGTAGAGCATAAGCAAGGGGAGGAGAAGTGGAGCGAATGAGAGAGGGAGACAGGGAGCGAGAGGAGGGGAGAGGCGGGGAGAGGGGGGCACGGGGGGGCAGGAGTGGGGGCACTGGGGGTCTGGGCTGTGTTCTTTCTCCTCTGTCTGTGTGCGAATGCACAGACGGTTCACTAGTAATTTGATGTGTGTCCCCGGGGACATTTGATGGATTAAAGCTAAGCAGCTCCATTTCGTAGCACCACCTGATCTTCCACTGCCTGTGCCCCATATAAAGGCTGGCGTGATTGCTGATCTCAGCTAGTCTGACAGTCACTCTCTCTCCCTCTCTCGCCCTCCCTCTCTCTTCCTCTGTGTCTCTCTGTGTCTCTTCTCTTTCTCGCTGGTCCCTTAAGCCTGCTGCATCACAGGAGCTATCCAGTGCTGAACAGGATCTTTTTTTATTCTTTTTTTTTTTTGGGAGCTTGGGGGAGGCATCGAGAGGCACAGCGCGTCGCCCACCAGCCCGCGTTCTCTCTGGTTTCCATTTTCTTTCCCATCCTATGTTTTGGGCTGTTGTCTTTTCCATTAGACACACGGATTTACTGTCAATCCACGCTCCCGCCTGTGTGTGTGCGCGTGTGTGCGTGCGTGTGTCTGTGTGTGTGTGTGTGCGTGAGAAGCGCTTTCCTCTTTTTTGTTGCTTTTTTTTTTTCTTCTTCTGTCCACTGCTCATGCTTTCTCTCAGCTCCGTGTTTTGATCCGCTGCAACATGCCCCGCTCATTTTTGGTGAAGAAAATCAAGCTTGATGATTTCTCCTCGGCCACCTCCAACCACCACCACCATCACCACCACCTGGACGACTCCTTCACTTTTTCACGCTCCATCACAGACTCCGTCACCAGCTTGGGGGTCCGTCTCAGCGAGAATGGTGAGTACTAGTAGTTAGCATGCCTCGGGTCTAGCCGGACAGCCCTCGTCCCGGTCTTTGTTGTCTCCTATCCTGTCAGCACCCACCATGTTTATGGACATGCTTTATGGCAGTTTAAAACTCACTTCATCATCATCATCATCATCATCATCATCATCATCATCATCATCATCATCATCATCATCATCATCATTCCGCTGCAGTTAAGCTAGCGTTCCTCTTGTGCTAAATTCCTGCGTGCTGCCGCGTATGGGAATCATATATTGCCCATTTTGGGCAATATACAGAGGAGGGGGAGAGCACTGGGGTGGGGTGGGGGCATCTCTATCCTAAATAATAATCCCCTTTAGAATAACCCCACCCCCATAACCATGCTCCCAGACTTTTGTTGTTTCTGACTCCGCTGAAGGGCAGACACAATCCAGGTCACGGCAACGGATTAGCTTATGTAAATACGAAATGTGTTTCTAATCAGGAGCATCAGTTACATTTATATATATATATATATATATATATATATATATATATATATATATATATATATATATATATATATATATATATATATATATATATATATATATATATGCATATATATATATATATATATATATATATATATATATATATATACACGTAGGCATTTATGTTTACATATATATATATATGCAAATATATATTATATACACATATATTTATTCACACAGACACACACACACACACACATACACACGTGTGCGTGTGCGTGTGTCTGACTGCACCAAACAGTGTGCTGACTGCACACAATCGGTCGGCTCGCTCTCTCCCCCCCCCTCTCTCTCTCTCTCTCTCGCTCCGTTTCTGCTGTTCATGTGAGAACTAAAAGATTCATGAACATGAGAGAGATGACTATGGGATGATGTGTTTGTCCTTAGCTGTTATTGTCCTTGAGTTCCCATCACGGACCGAACCCCCCCCCCCCCCATCCTGACTCTCCCACCCCCACCCCCCATCCAACTGGAGCATGCACTATCCCCCCCCTACATCTTTCTCCTCCTTCCGGGCATTAGGGAACTAGCAGGGGGGTGGGTTAGAGTTTCATGGCACCAGAGACATCAACACGCTGTACTGTAGCGCCGCGAGGAAGGTCGGGAGGGGGGGGGGGGGGGGGAGAGAGCGAGGGGGGGAGGGCAGGAGGAGGGGGGAGGGGGGGGAGAGGTGGGGGGAAGGAGAAAAAAAGAAAAAGGAGACTGGATTTTTTTTTTTTGCTTGGAGCAGCTTTGACGGCGGTCACGTGACAGGGAGCCGGGCCCGGTGGGGGGCTGGGGGCGTACAGTAAACACGCAGGAAAGGGCACATCGCCATACAGTGGTCATCCTACTGCCAGGGTACACTAAGCCGCGGCCGGGGCGCTGCGTGTGCACGCGTCCTTTCACCGTTCTCCACCCGCAGGTTTAGGCTTAGGCTGCTTCCATTTTGTGGCCGTATTTTTGGGACGCCAGATGTCTCGGTGTTCCTTTGTTGTGGTTTGTTGTGCTCTGCTCACGATAACATGAGCTGCGCGGGCCGAGCTGATATATGCCCACCTGTTATTCCACAACAGATTTCCAGGTTTTAGAAGGGCAACATGTGCTGCAACATCTACAGTTTGTTCTTTTGGTTTACAGAAATCAGAGTAATTTCACTTCAGAGTAATTACATTCGTACATTACATTTGATGTCAAAATATATGCAGAAATATCTTCTCTACAGGGATATTTATACACAACTTGAACTAAAATATTTCAGAGTATATTAGTAGTTGCTGCTGACATGAATGGTATTGGTGAAAAAAATGTCTACAGGACATTATTACTGAAAAGCAAAATGAGAAAAAAATGAACTACGCCTCATTGTCTGGATAAAATACATCTATTTCAATCTGGGTTGACCTGAATCAGACAAAGGATTTTTTTGGTCCAAAGGAAAAAAAATGGAATAAAGAAAGAAGGAGCAAGAGAGAAAGGACAGGACATGGCAGGAATACCAGGCATCAGCACTTCTGCGGTGCCAAGAGGTTTTCTTTCCTCACATTGTCGAGACGTTTGACTTGAGTGTCTGTGGAACAACAAAGAGGACCAGCTAAGAGGCTCCATTAATTACATGCTTGCTTTGCATTAGAGAAATGAGCCTGAGAACTGCAGGCTGATATCGCTATGCTTGTGTTCACTGGATGGACTCCTTGTCTGACCTTGGGTGATTTTAATAGATTACATCATGAACATAGCAGTTGCTTAGGTACAAGAAATAAAACCATGACGTGTTCTAACAATAGTGGGCTGCTTAATTTAAATGACCTACATTTTAAAATGTAAATGTATTTAGAAATACATAATTGTAAAGATAGGATATTAATCAAACTCATTTAGCTGCTTGGCTATTTGTTTCCCCAATGAACGGATAAGTCGCCAGTAACTAAAGCTAAATGCTAAGGATTATTTTTATTGATGCTTTGGCTCAAAACAACAATCTGTGTCATCTTATAAAATCGACCAGCGCCTCTGTCTGTGTGCAGCAGCCTTCCCCAGCTCCTCAGTATCACGGTCATGTATTTTACAAGGTGGCTGTGTGCACCTCAACCCCTGGGAATGGAAGTAGCATGGATTGGGAGAGCACTTCAATTGATTTTCTAATGACCTGTTTCTTGGAGGCTCTTTGGCACACACACACACACACTTGCCTTTTGTAGGCAGGTGACCCTCTTCAAACCACACCGAACAACAGAAGGGTTTAGCTCCTGTGCGCTGCAACGTATCCCATATCAGCTCAGCTCCTCTGTCCTCAAGAACACTACTCAATAAATGGTGTTTGTCTGTTGCACGTGGCTAATCGGCTCCTTACTCTATTCCTATCTTCGTCTCCTTCTACCTTGTTGCACATGGCTGTTCCAACAGCTGTACAATTTTACAGATGATGGACTATTGATCAGCACAAAATTTTGAATTTCATTACAAATAAGTCAATACTTAATTTCCACTGCTTACTGCACAGGGAGTGCTTAGGAATGGCACATTGCTTCAGTTAGCTACTATTTCACCCACACCGTGATTTGTTGCACCACACTTTAGGTTTCCCCCCCCCCCTCCTCCCCTCTTATTTCCAAGACTATGCAATAGTAAACTACAATTATAGTGGTAGCAGACACACAGAATGAATGCCGGTCCCAACATTCACTTTGGTCCGGTTCCATGGAGCTGCCAGTAAGCCTTTTAGCTTCCCTGGCACACGGCTGATTAAGGATTCAGCGGAAGGCAGGAATAATGTCAAACAGAATCCATCTTTCTGTCATCATGCGCTGCACAGTTGGAGACATTTAGATCAACGTAGAGCACGCCGCATCATTCCCGTTCCTTTACCTCGGAGAAGAAAAGAAAAATCACCATACAGACCGTTAACTACTTTAATAACACATGGACCCGCTCCATAAGCCGGCGTCATTGCTGCAATTTATTTGCTTGCAACTCGGACATAAATCTGAAAAGAAGTGCCCGGGGGGGGGGGGGGGGGGGGGACTGGTGAGTCACAGATGCAACCTGTTCAGCAGCAGGCAGGTTTTTATAATAAAATAAACACCTTCCTTTCATTTATAAAAACATTAAGCACCATCATTTATAGGAGGTTACGCGTGTTCTCGTAGACGCCGCATTCAGCAAAAAAAAAAGAAAAAAAAAGCGTTTTGAGTTAATCAACTGATTTGGAGCGTGCGCTGATGCGTGCCTCCTAGCACGGAGCGAGGTGTCTACTCCACTCACCACGCAGGCACTCGCAGAGCCTTCACTGTGCAAACAGGGAGACGGGGCCGCGGTCACAGAGGACTGGCACACACGGTAGACGGAGGCATCTCGACTCGCGGAATAGAGGTCTAATCAATGAGACTGCTTTGCGTGAGAGGGCCTTTAAATGTGGCTCTTCTTCTATGCAGGGTAATTCTTTGATGAGCTATTATTTCTGGCTCGATGCCAACGCTGACTCTGAGCACAACCTTCGAGAACGCAGCTGAGTACATTATGTTTCTCTGAATCACAGCACTATTGTGGGCCCAACCTGTGTGATAGGGGGGGAGGGATACAACACAGTTTGCTGCCTGCTGCCATCATTTCATCCCTTCACAACGGGCAAATCATCCAATCACGTAATCACAGGCACACCATCCATCAAAACCCCTGTCTAGGTCTTAAAGTCTGTGTGTGTGTGTGTGTGTGTGTCTTCCGCAGGCTACATCCAGGATTACATCACGCCATCTGTGTACCAGGGGGAGAAGAAGATGGAGCACAAGCTGGCCTCCCCCGTGTCGGACCCCCTGTACGCCCAGGGGGCGAACAGCGGCGGCGAGGAGTACTGCGAGCCTGACCTGGAGCACCCCGACAGCCCGCAGTCCGGCATGACGGCCAGCGGCTTCTACAGCGGCGAGTCGGACGCGCTGGCCGAGGGCTACACCATGGATGCCTTCTTCATCTCCGACGGCCGCTCGCGGCGGAAGAGGGACAGCGAGTCCCGCAGCGGCGGCGGTGGCGGCGGCTCGGGCTCACGGAGCAGCGCCTCCAGCACGCCGGCGCCGGAGGAGAGGGGTTCCAGCTGCGGCACGGCGCGCCACAGCTGCAACGAGTGCGGCAAGACGTACGCCACCTCGTCCAACCTCAGTAGACACAAGCAGACGCACCGCAGCCTGGACAGCAAGATGGCCCGCAAGTGTCCCACCTGCGACAAGGTGTACGTGTCCATGCCGGCGCTGGCCATGCACATCCTCACCCACGACCTCAAGCACAAGTGTGACGTGTGCAGCAAGGCGTTCAGCCGGCCCTGGCTGCTGCAGGGCCACATGCGCTCGCACACGGGGGAGAAGCCGTTCGCCTGCGCCCACTGTGGCAAGGCCTTCGCCGACCGCTCCAACCTCCGTGCCCACATGCAAACACACTCTGCCTTCAAGCACTACAGATGCAAGCGTTGCAATAAGACCTTTGCCCTCAAGTCCTACCTGAACAAGCACTACGAGTCGGCTTGCTTCAAGGGCTCCGCGGATGAAGACGGAGAAGACGAGGAGTCCGGGTCGGAGATCTGACCGCGAGAAGGAGAGAGAAGCGGTGTAAAAGCGAGGAAAGAAAATAAATAAAAACCCAGTTGACGGTTTTCAACCAACAATCCTTTCCACTCTACCCTCCATGCCTTTTTTTCTTCCCTTTTTTTAGAAAGCAATATTTTCACTGAGATTACGTGAAGAAACTGCTGATTATGGCAAAAGACAATTTAAAAAAAAAAGATGCTGGATTTCCCCCCCCTGCACAGTAGCTAATAGTCCACAGAAACATACAATCAAACAAACTACCCCCAAATAAAAAAACCTGTAGAAGTTAGTTTTACACAAATGACTAACATGTACACAAGAACACACCACACACAAACACGTACATAAAGACACATGCACGTGAGCACACATACGCACGTACATCAACTTATACAACACACAAACACAATTATATATGAGGCCTGGCATGTGAATTTTTATCAATGACTATAATGATATTGATACCAATAGTAATAATATTTAGATTCCTGATATTTTATAGCAAATAGTACACAAAAATGAACAAAAAAAAAAACATAAAAAGGACTGTAAGTGTTCTTTTGTTTTCTAGAGACAAAATGACCTCTTGTATTTTTATGCTGCTTTTTATTTGCTAAGAATTGAATTCTTTTGCAACTGCCAACATGAACTTTTTATGAAAATGTGAACTATGACAGTATTTGCAAAAAAGGGAGATCATTTTAAAAGGTAAAAAAAAACAACTCCTTTTTGCCACAGCAATGTTTCAATTTAACGGATGTTATTTTTCTATTTGATTTTTTAAAACTTATTTTTTTGTGCTAATTATCCCAAGTATCTTTGTAACTGTGGGTATTCAAAACAATGTTAAGCCAAACTCATAGTAGATGACATAAGCTTAGAGAAACACCACCACCATGGGCTATAGGTCAGACAGCCAACTGTAAGGAGCAGTTGATGAAGGCGCAGACCTGTTGAACAGGTCGCCGCCACTCTGCACACACTTTGTTTGAGATTCAGATTCAGGTGTTCACTCTCGTGACATTAAAAGAACGGTCACACACACACACACACACATACATACACATGGGAGCCAAACCAAAATAAGTATTGTTGCAAGTGCCATGATCAGTGATCCGTCTATAGCAATGACCCCCCCCCCCCCACCCCCCTTCCTGTTCTTCCTGTACACTTCGGCCGCGGTGGCTTGCATGAACTCTGCTGCCTTTTACGGTGCGTGTCGTCATCACCAAACACCCAGTCTTAACAAGCAATCTCCACAAATATCCCCCCTCCCTCACCCCTCTCCCACACCCCCCCCCCCGCCACCCCCCCACTTTTTACCTCATCGATCAACGGACATGGACTCAAAACGCACCCTCAGTTACAAAGTGGCTGTTTGTTCTTCCCTCTCTTTGTACGTCACCGACCCCCACCCCGCCCCCCCGGCCCATGGTTGAGACCCACACCATCAATGAATCATGTAAATACTAAACAGTATTTATTTATCTAGCTATTTATTTATTTATTTATACACGTATTTATTTCCTTATGTATTTAACAAAGGATTGTTAATTGATTGATCATCTATTTATTGTTTGATTTGTCCATTTGTTTATTTATTGTTTGTTACTTTCTTTTTTTGTATTTTTCTATTTATTTGTTAACATCCATTGACCTTGTAAGATGCTGCTGATCTTCAAAGAAAATGTTTATATGCATGAAACTGTAGAGAGTCCAGGAGGGCTTAGATTTCTTTTTTGTTTTTTAAAGAGGAACAATGTATCGTATCAGTAGTAGAGTACTTCCAACAACTGCAAGCAAAATTATTTTTGTTTCGCGCAATAACTTTACAGGGATAACAATCAACGCTGTCCTCTTCTCAGTCAACTTGGGGCAATAAAATGACACAATGAAAATGAAATGATAAGGCATCTGACAACTTCTTGGCCTCGGCCACCAAAATCTGGCAATAATCCCCTTCAGTAGTTGATGTGTTTTGTAGCTGAGCTTATAAAAGGCCATTTTGTCTATTTCTAAGTTTGCAAATCGTTAAACCCATAGAAGGGCATAATGTGGATGTGCATTGTATTTTCAAGGGACAAATGATCAGCAATAATGCAATAATGTTAGTAACATTATTATTAATAATAATAATAGTAATAATACTACTAATAGTAATAATAATAATAAAGTAATTCTGAGCACAGCATTATTCTACAGTATCACATTGAACTTGATGCAAGAAGTTTGGGCATTTTTTCAAATGTTCTGCTTTTCTTTCACTCTTTGTTTTACTTTCGTTTTTAATAGAAAATTAAAAACAAAAAAAATTGAATTTCCCATAAATACTGAGAAGGCACCATTCAATGAATTGCTGGAAGAAAACAAAAGGGAGACTAAGTAATTATAATTAATTTGGGGGTTGGAGAGCACTTGAATCAAAGTCGCTACGCCTTGTGAATATCTACTAGCTTATTGTACAACTCCCAGTGCAACTAACCATACAAAGAAAATCATAACACTTAAAACCACAATCAAACAGGAAACTTTTTGTAACTCAAGACGGTAATAAAAACCGAAACAAGAACCAGCAATAACAACAATTTCATAATAACAATACTACGTTCTTCTTATAATGACAGGTTTGCGTAGGGAGACAACGAGGCCGGGTAGTTGTTGATAAAAGCCAAAGCGTGGCGTGCTCCACCTCAGAGCCCCCCCCCCGTACCTCGCTGGGCGTCCTCAGCGCATCTATGCGGCCTGCTGGTTGGACGCTCGGAGCAGGGAATGTTGTGAAGGGGGCTTGGCGGAGGGCTGCGGCGAGTGGGAGGATAACAGGTGTTTGGAGACAGACTGCAGATAGGGAGAGTAATTGAGTCGGTGAGCGACCTCCAAGGAGAAGGTCAAGCACCAGCAGGCAAATGCACTGTCAGCCATTTGCATATTCTAAATGGGCGACACAATCACAGTAATGGGGAGGTTGTCGTTAGAAAAGGGAAAAAAAGAGAGAGAAAGAAAAAACAGTGCTGAGCGGGCATTGGGAAAATATGGGATTTCTGTCTGGGTTTTAATTTATTTTTACTTTAGGTATCCCTTTAAAATGTCCTCAGCCACCTTCCGCTGGTCATGTGAGCACTATGGCTGAATGGCTGTGAAAGCGTGTCCAGGCCACCTGTCTCTTCATTAAATTTCATTAAGGTGGTTAGTCATGTTGCTTCATCATATTTGCATTACAACACTTCCCCTTTTTTCAAAATAATCCCTTTTTTATTTAGATATATATTTAAAAAAATACATATAAATTGTGAGATAAGATATAAAAAAATGAAAAATAAAAAAATCCAATTCATTTCAAAACTGAACTTGTATCAGAACCAAGTAGCATTAGCGTATCATTAGTATTATCATAGATTATCCAAACAATGGATGCTAATGTAATCAGGGAGGCACAAGACGATTCTACTGATTTAAAAAAACTGATTTTGAACCTAGATGTAGGGAAACATTGTTCCTCTTTGATAAATGTGTAAATATGTTTGTAAATATACCACAGCAATAATATGACAATGCATGTAGACATTAAATTGCTCCAAATTTCTTTTTTTTACTCAAGTTGTCTTTTTAATAAAAGACAAATACAGGTAATAATTGCAGACTGGGTGGCAATGTGAATCAGGGAGTGTATCGATTAAAAGCTATCTGTCATAAGTCGACAAAACTACATGCTCTGTGTACTGGGTTTTCATCATGTTCTCTAGAATATAATTTTTTTCCTTTCTTTTTGTTTATGTGCTCGGCTTGGCTGTGCAATGAAAAGTGCCAAAAAGTATGATTTCCATGACAAAAGCCTTCAACATATGGTCGCCTGTTTGAAACCTTCCATATGGTCTTCATAAGAAAAAGAAAAAAACACCCTGATTTAGATTTTCCACTTTCTATCTCATTATCGCTCTTCTTATAATCTCTCCACTCATTTGTTGCCGCTGATTAAGAAGACACCGAAGCCATGATGGATCGGGGGGGTGTGTGTGGGGGGGTGGTTCAAAGTGTTCTGCTACAGTTAATCATGATGACAATAATAATGAATAAAAACAATAGCACAAGTAAACCTATTTCATTTTTTCCCCCCTACACTAGGGATACATTTCCTGGTTATTCATAAGAATATAATTTGGAGATTATTTGAATGGTATTAGAGCTAATGTAGGTAATTTGAAGAAACCAGCAAGAAACCAGCAAGAAGTATCCAACCGAATAAATCCCAACCCCCCCTTTAGGCGTCAATAGCTGGTCGCCTAGCCTTGTGGATGACTCAGGTCATGTTCAGTAAGTAAATGGACTGCATTTATATAGCGCTTTTCTAACCATTGGCCACTCAAAGCGCTTTACAATATTGCCTCACATTCACCATTCACACACAGACGGCGGAGTCAACCATGCAAGGCGCCAGCCAGCTCGTCGGGAGCAGTTAGGGTTAGGTGCCTTGCTCAAGGACAACTCGACACTCTGCTAGGAGGAGCCGGGGATCGAACCAACAACCTTCAGGTTGCCAGCCAACACCCTCTACCTCCTGAGCTACTGCCAACCCCCGTGCACGGGCAGAGTGCACGCAGGTAGCCGGGTAGGTAGGATCGGGGTAGGTTGGCCATCCAATAATTTAATTTGGGTCGAATTTAAGGATTGGACAAACAATTTCCCCACCCTTAATAACTATGAGAACTACAAAACACTGCTTACAAAAATGAAACAAAACTGCAAAAACCGTCCGACATGCGAAAACAGCAGTGCGCAATCCATCAAAATCTTATCGACTTAGAAATTCAGAAAAAATGAATGCCGACCCCTTCAATACAGATAGGCAATTCGCTTGACATTGTGCTCAAATAGAAGAATTTTCATGATAGAAGACCAAATATCACACTGGCGTTGAATATCAACAAACAATTGGCAATACTATAAAGATGTACCGGGGATGATGGCTCTACTCTCAGCATTGCTAATCTGTTCCGATTCCCTGTCAGCGATCGCTATGTTCCTCGTACCTGTCTTAGAGGCGATAGTTCCCATTATGATTAGAATAAAGGTTTCTTGGATGTAGGGCTACACACACAACGGCCACAGCTGTTTCGGCTGTATCAAGACCCATTCTGACTATTAACATTTAATGGAACATTGATTTTATGCTGGAACCACACTTTCTGGATGACTCAAAAGACATCGAGAGAAAAAAAAGATGGAAGGAATGGACGGAAGAGGGGAATAAAAATGAATCATTGCAGTGGACAGGGATTATTATTCTGAGGTGCTACCTGATTGGTTTCCTGGGAATATACAACACTGGAATTCAATTGCCGGTGTCCTTCAGTGTCCTCCAACAGTGAGGAAGCTGCATAATAAGACGCTGGCTAAGCAGGGACTCAGAGGCAGGTCCCGGGGATTCAGGAACAGCAGCAAGCAATTACAGCCGCTACAAGCTCTCTGTCGCCGGTCAAGACTCTTTAAAAAGAATTAATCTATAAAAGATGGCTTCCCCAACAAGTTTCTAATTAAATTCTGTGTGTGTGTGTGTGTGTGTGTGTGTGTGTGTGTGTGTGTGTGTGTGTGTGTGTGTGTGTGTGTGTGTGTGTGTGTGTGTGTGTGTGTGTGTGTGTGTGTGTGTGTGTGTGTGTGTGTGTGTGTGTGTTAGTGCGCACTGTAGTCAATTATATTCTTGTTGCCTGTTCCCGATGCCACCATAACAAAAGAATTCCTCCTTATCGTCAGTCATTCACCGTATCATTGTCAGCACCTGACATTTAGTGATACCAATGTAAGCATATGTCTAAGAAAATCCTGAACTGCTGTTTCATTAATATGCAGCCAGCTACATATTGATGGGCTTCCATGTATGCCGGAACGATTAGACACATCGTTAATTTGATAGACAGAATCGACAAAAATATGTCATACTAGTTTTCCTTGGCTGCCTCTCAGACACAGACAGACAATCACATGGGCCCTGCTAACTTGTGATAGACATGTGCTGTTATTCATGCCATTCCACAGGCGGGAAATGATTAAAATCGATGAATGGACGATTATAAAAGAACGGTAAATTGCAGCTGTACTGAGATTATGATGTGGACGAACAGTTGGAGGGAGAAGGACACACGCTGAATATCAAGGGCATCTTTCCCTGTGTAAGTGTGTGTGTGTGTGTGTGTGTGTGTGTGTGTGTGTGTGTGTGTGTGTGTGTGTGTGTGTGTGTGTGTGTGTGTGTGTGTGTGTGTGTGTGTGTGTGTGTGTGTGTGTGTGTGTGTGTGTGTGTGTGTGTGTGTGTGTGTGTGTGTGTGTGTGTGTGTGTGTGTGTGTGCGTGTGTGTGTGTGTGCTGGGACCATCTTATGAGTGATCAGGACATATCAGACAGGTAGAAAGGCCACAGACCTGTGGACGCATCACAGCGTCTCTATGCTGCATGTCAAGTGGCTGAGCTTAAACACCAAAAAACTCCAAATAAACATTGACATTATAGATCAACACAACCCCTTGAGCAAATGTCACAGCGACAAACGGATCATCGGTGGCTGGTGTGTGTGTGTGTGTGTGTGTGTGTGTGTGTGTGTGTGTGTGTGTGTGTGTGTGTGTGTGTGTGTGTGTGTGTGTGTGTGTGTGTGTGTGTGTGGTGTGTGTGTGTGTGTGTGTGTGTGTGTGTGTGTGTGTGTGTGTGTGTGTGTGTGTGTGTGTGTGTGTGTGTGTGTTTGAACAGTAAGCAGGCTAACTGTTGCATTCAATATTAAACCAGATTTAAGTATATGGACATATACATATTCCATAGCAAATAAATATGGAATACTCTCTACTTTACCTTTATTAAATAATAACTATTTAGCAGAATAGCCACAGGGTTAACAATAAACATAATTCAAAACTGAAAGCCGAAACACAGATTTAACTGTTTCTGTTTCTTTTTTTTTTTTGCTTACTGTCGGTTATTATATTCCAACTGTGAGTTCCTTTATTTTGACTATTTTTAAACCCATTACTAGGGTTTACAGCACTCTACCTTTGCACGGGCCCTTTCTATACATCTGGCGCCACCTGTTGTCCAACTCACAGGTTTTGAGGCAAAGTAAAAAATCTAGCAACCCTTTAAAACACATCTCTAAAGGGCTGCTGAAATCTGACACTACCATTTCGCAAGACAACTATCATGACCAACAAAAGTTCCTCCAAACAAACAAGAGAATGCAAGACACTGGTTTGGTACCCAGTGAGCCAGAGCCAACCTACGGTGACTGTCCCTTTAAGAGCTAACAGTTTGTCTTTTTTTTCACATTCTACATCACAGGAGAGAGATGCTCATTAAAGCGCTTCCATTCCTCACGGTTCCATCAAGTGAGACTGCCAAGCTCTTTAACTCACTGTTCTTGATGTTTGTGCTGTTTGTGTAAAACTCCATCTGTTTTCGCCTCTCTCCGTTGGCAGAGGGTCCACCTCATCCTTATGCTTCCCTTTTTGAAGTCGTGTCAAAATCACATTTCCACGCAACGAAATTATTCAACTTGTCATTAGCGCTGAGGGAAAAACCAAGAAGGGCACTCCCGAAATAGCCACTTTTTCCTTTCTTTTATATACTCTGTCAATGCAGACAAATAACAAGAGAGATGAAACAGAACCATCGGAAATGAGGTGATTCTGAGGGAAAATAAACAGAGCTTTTGATCTCGCTTGATAACATTGCACTGTGTGTTGTTGCACTAACGGAGAGAATGTCAATCTCCTTTTCGCATGTTAACTTTCTCTGCCGAACCGAACAAATAAGTGGCCACAACAAACCGGCTGGGATGCCGCACGGCCAGCAGACACATTCCAAGGCCAAAAAGATCTATAGATAGATACCCAATTTCATAAAGAGAGAGATAGCAAGGAAAATAGTTATTTTAGGTTTGGCAGAGGTGAGAGCGAGAGACAGAGACCGACAGACGGAGAGAGAGCGATAGAGGGGGCGAGACAAGTGAATAATAATAAGGCCTAATCACTTAAACTCAGTAAGCACGCTAGTGCTTGCCGTTACCAGTCATGGCTGGCGCGCTTTTCCAGTGCAGCCGGTTGGAACAGACATTCATCCACCGCAAAGCCAGTCAAAAGGACTGGACATCACTGTCATAATAATTATCACTTTAAAAGCATGTCAATGTGTTAAAGAATCATGTTATAAATAAATATAGCCCACTTCTCTGTCGAGGAGCTGGCAGGTAATTTTCTCTAGCTGCTCCAAGTGTGACATCCTCATGGGGACTAAAATCTAATATTAACAGCAAATCATTATGTGGGAAGTGTTCTTCCGTGACCCCCAGCTGTACCTGGGTGACTATCTCAATCTGAGTAATTGAGATGTGTGAGCGAGTGAAACGCTGCCCTGCTGTGATGGGGTAGGGTCACGGGGAGTGTAGTGGGACTACAAACACACTCTCCATGCCACGGACACCACTGCACATGTCTATGGTTTGAATGACAAGGCCTGTTTTCTTGGTTGGTTCTCCTTTGTTGTTACTCTTCTAGCGGCTGTGTGATGAAGCGGCGTCTGATTGACAGCAAAGCAAGGACTTGAATTAAATTAACTAAAAATAGCCTCGCAGGATCACAGGCGCAGGATAGGCGGCACAACTGGCATGTGCTAATGGTGTGTAAAAAGAGATGAGGAATTGTAGCGTTCCTGTAAAACTGTTGATTTGCATGTCTTGAATAAAAATATAATTTAATAAATAAGTGCAGCACTGCACAATATGTTTTGGTTTCTGTGTAACAGTTTTAATGAACATTTGTAATGACTATGCAGAATGTATATTGGTACTTCTACATAAACACTATGTTATGCATGCATGTAGGACTATGCAATTAAAAACAATATATTATAGACTTTAAAGCCATCCATTTCCTTTCCTAAGATAGTGCTGAATTAGTCACAATTAGTACAAAAAAATCCTATTATAATGATGGGAAAACTTCGGGTTTGAATGTTGGTTGTTTCTATATCTCCTTCACTATAATAGATGTTGTATGATGTTGAAGCCAGCTTGGAACTGATCCCAGTGTGCCCAATTAATTGCCATGCAGTTCAAAGTCATTGTAATAATTCGATATAATGGCATACCTATGTTGTCCAGGAAATCTTGTGAAATTGCCCAATTAGAGGATGCAGGTGTCGTGGGTTGTGGGAAAACAACTCGAGTTCCGTCTCTATTATGCTACAGATCTTTGAAGCTCGTTCACTTACCTGCGAGCTGAGGCCACCCTGCGTCCCAGCAGCACTCGTTACCACAGCAACATGGTCTTCGGGCTTCACAATCCCTACCAAAATAGATTATACCAAAGTACATACTTATTTACTGGTAAACATAGTAGGCCTATCACATACTATTACGCACTTCCCTCAGCAGCCGAACCAAACGCCACAACTCATTAATGTCAGTAATGAACAAATTTCAGCAATTATATTCAACTGTAGTCTGTAAGGTTGGCCTAGGGCTTATTGCTAGCCTATATATGAAGACTTTATGGTCAGGCTCACTATTAATTACCCGGTGAAGGCTGCTGTCCAAAATTGTAGCTGACACGTAAAAGTTAATTAAGACTCTTTTTGAGTTTATTTAATGTATAACGCGGGGAACTGTGTAACCTTAATGCCACACCGTTTCCAGGCACGAGGCCGGAGTAGGAGGATAATTAGCGCGTGTCAGAGTAACGGTAATCTCTTTAATGATGTTATATTTTTGGCCAATCAATGACGACCCGGATATACTGAATGATGGACAGTTGAAACGGCCAATTAAACGCCTCCTGCGCAATCCATGCCGTGTTTCCGTGTTCTAACCGTGTTGTAAACAAACCCCCGGTTAAACAGTGTATCTGCTATGGTTAACAGGCTGAATGTATCGATTATTTCTTCGCAAAAAGCCCCGCGTGAACGTTTTATCTGACCTGTTTATGTCCACTTTTAACAACTCTGGTATGGACGTCAAATGTACAGACAATCGGTCGATCCATTCCGACAACATCGCAGAGATTCATAACATCCCGATGCATTTCATCATAAGACCGATCCCCCCTGTGCTCGACGAACAAAAAGTGGAGAGCTTGATGTGTACAATAAAGGTAAATCATTTGAGATGAACAACATAATACATGAATTTATTACTACTTAATAAACGATAGGATCCTTAGCCAACAATGCAACCTAAAATAGTCATTAATTACAGGAGACAGAAGACGTTGAGACCGTCCCTCCGATTGATGTCCTTTGGATCAAAGGCAGAGAAGGGGGAAACTACTACTATTCATTTGGTGGATGTCACAGATTTGCGGCGTACCAAAGATTGCAACTGAAGACAATACCATCCAAGCTCTTTAAATCTAGCATCTCGGACTTGAGGATTTACTTGGGGTCTTCAACGCCAGATCTACTCTAATGAGTTTTTCTGGGATTTTGAATGACCTACCTGTAGTGTTTCTTGAAATCTAAGATCATGTGTTGGGTTTAACTGTAACTGAAGCCTGCAAGACAATGTATTCGCCAGCAGGGGGAATTGTAACCCAATATTACATACGCACTTCCTATTTACTACATATTGTTTATTGTATCCTCAGTCATTTGCTGAACATACTCTTCCCTTTTAAGTGAATAATGTAAAATTATATTTTAAGTTTTTCTTTTATTTGCAAAACGATTCTCATTGCACACATGGGGGTTGTTCTGATGTGCGTGCATGTGTAAGATTTATGATTTATAAGCAGTACAGAATGTTTCACCGATATGCCATCATTTGTAGGCATCATCAGATGGCTCTGGTGGATGAAAAGCACTTAAGTTCTGACCCTTTAGGATGCTTGTTTGCACCCCACTGCTTATCCTGACACCATTATATTTTCACAGCTGGACTCTAATGTTATGTACTTTACTGTACTTTTAGCCTTATGATACATGCTATATAATTATGATATATTGTTTTTTGCTATGATTTTAAATGATTAAAGAAATCATCACTAATTCCTTGAAAGAGGATATCTTCAGAAAAATGTAAGCCTGGTGCATCGTTATATAATTATTGAATTTAAATTTAAATTAAAAAGAGGTGACAGTTAAAGCCTTTGGCATGATTGGATTTCTAAACTCATTCTCTTTTTATTTTTCATTACCTATTCATAGTGTTGGCTCAGTTGGCAGTGCATTTGTGCAACACACTCATTAAGATCACTAAAGTTATGGAGGAATGTAATTTAAGATGATCTTAGTTATCCCAGATAATCAATGCATCACAAATTTACAAGCCTGATGCTTTGACGTGTCTCCTTATGTCTGGTGAAGAGTAGAAAGATGTTGCTCGAATGTGTATACTCAGTCTGAAAAGTAAGTGTTCCTACACAACATATCGCGTGGAATACTTATTTTCCTTTGGTCACATACTCACTGTCTGGAAGGTATCAGTATCCTCAAAGAGGTTGAGACATTTAAAACCGCTTTATACAACACACATCAAACACGCACACACATACACACTTTGCTGCACCTGTTATTTTTGGTTGGTTCATTCTATGGGTGGTTTGTTATGCGTCATAAAGAAAAGATCAAGACAATTTTCTGGTGTTATAGGAACAGGAAGCGCTAAGAACAGGGTAACCGCTAACGACCAATTAGAGCAGCAAAGTAGCAGGATGACGTAGTCAGAGCTGAACGAAATGAATGACTTTCAGCGCCGTTTCTTTGCTCAACTTTTAAAGAAAAATGACCAAGTTTAAATTCTTTCAAAGTTGATGCCAACGCCGATTCAAACGATTCCTTTGCCAAAGAAGCCATCTTGTCATGTTTTTCACCGTCGCAAGTATGTCGTCATCGCATTAAGCCCGCCCAACGACTCAATAAACAGATGGAGCGCTGTGATTGGTGAACACAATCGGTGTTCGAGACTCAACAAGTTCCTATGGCTCGTTTCTAGACCCACCTACGGAGTAAATATTTTTGCTGCCGCTAGGGGGCGTCTAGATTTCTAGGCTAGTTTAAGTCATCAATAAATGGTAATTTCACCATTTCCATTATCGTTGATAATTATTACACCTCTTTATAATACATAATGTTTTGCATTTTAAAAGCACAAAAATCCCAAGGCACAAAAATGCTTCCTCGATGATCACTCTACAATAACGAATGAAATAATAAATCAGAATTTGATTCTTTGAGTCTGATTCTTACTTCCATTGCAGAGCACCACAGACCTCTTCACAATGCACACTCTGGGGCACGAACACACCCATGCTCTGTCAACTCACAGCGACACACAACTCAGCAGGTGGCAAGCAGACGGGCTGTCCCCTCATTACTCTGGACAACTGTTTGTGTGTGTGTGTGTGTGTGCGTGTGTGGTGTGTGTGTGTGTGTGTGTGTGTGTGTGTGTGTGTGTGTGTGTGTGTGTGTGTGTGTGTGTGTGTGTGTGTGTGTGTGTGTGTGTGTGTGTGTGTGTGTTTGTGTGTCTAGGTGCGCAAGCGTTTTTGTGTCTTTGTGCCTGTGTGAACATGTTTTTATCCCTGTGTTAATATCACCTTTTATCCCTTTGTGTATTCTCACCTCCGAGCAATATAGTTTATAAAACCTAGACCTGAACTTTCAGCAGCTTATAGCAGAACATGGGGGCTCCTATAGCATAGCTCATAGGCTCACAGTCGTGGCTTGATGTGAGCGGTGTTAGCCTGGAGGTGACACGCTTGTAAGAGCCTCTAAATTAGCCATTTGTCTTCACGTTGTTTTCCCAAAACCAGACCAAGGAGAAAGTAAACCCTAACTATGCCAGGATCCCCCATGGACATCTGCTCCCTGTTTATTTACTTACACACACTCTCTCTCTCTCTCTCTCTCTCTCTCTCTCTCTCTCTCTCTCTCTCTCTCTCTCTCTCTCTCTCTCTCTCTCTCTCTCTCTCTCTCTCTCTCTCTCTCTCTCTCTCTCTCTCTCTCTCTCTCTCTCTCTCTCTCTCTCTCTCTCTCTCTCTCTCTCTCTCTCTCTCTCTCTCTCTCTCTCTCTCTCTCGCTCTGTTCCTCTTTCTCTCGCTCTGTCCCTCTCTTTCTCTCTCTCACACTCATTCTATCTCTCTCCCTCTCTCTCTCTCTCTCTCTCTCTCTCTCTCTCTCTCTCTCTCTCTCTCTCTCTCTCTCTCTCTCTCTCTCTCTCTCTCTCTCTCTCTCTCTCTCTTTCTCTCTGACTTTCTTTGCCCCTAAAAAATAGGCACTCTTTATGTTTCCTATATTGGAAGTGAAGAATGTGGACATTGATGATTTTGAAGAGCTTTTCAACCAGAATTATGTTGTCAAACCAGCCCATCTCAAATGCCCGAACACACAGGCGCAGACTGTTACCAGTAGCAGAGGAAACCACCAACCATGTGGGCTAGGCCGACCTGTTCACCTTAACCATTCTTAAAGCCCATGCCATGAAGCTTCAAAGACCAACATTAGCCCTCTCAATCTACAAGTTAGACTCATGCATTATAGTGAATACACGATGTGCTAAGCTCATTAAAATAGCCCGCACACCAAATCACATTATTGTATTATTCCACATGTTGTTAATATGAAAAGGAGCACAGTGGATTTACATATTACATTTCCATTCCTACTTTGTGCTGCTGCATAGCTTACTGATGGGTGAGTAACGAGGTCTTTACACTAATTAGCAATTATATGACAGTTATTGAGTCATAAATCTTTGCTCAAATAATAGGTCACATGTAATGAGCCAATACAATGACAATTATTTACCGATAAACCATATCAGTGTAACTTCTCATGATAGCATATTTTATTGTCTGTTGAGTATTTTCGCCTACATTAGATATATTTATTGTTGTCAGAGATTTATTATAGCAATGAATAAATTCATATTTAGTTCTAAATAGCAACGATGGTTACTCATCCAACAAGCAGGCTTATAAATGGTCAATCAAACCTTTGAAGCTTGTATAGGATTCGGGAGTGAAGGAGTTTGGGAACTCCTCCCATCCCGTTATAAGATCCACTGGAGCGGCGCCTGCAGGTAGCAGCTGCAGGCTGCGTTTACAAGTTGGACCAAGAAGTAACAGTGTGGACACATGCAATGTAGACCACATCCCAATTGTTTTGGAAGTTATGTTGTGGTTTTATACCACTGGTGAAATGTCGAGGTGATCATACTTTGTTTAGCTTGGAGGTGTGACTTTGGGACGATTCCTGTGTAACCTTAAAAATAACACTTTCTGCCAAACTTGTTGTAATGATGACTTTCGCCATGCACCGGCCCATGGCAACGCACTTGATGTACCCCAGCCTCGGGATGATGTCCGAGGACGAAGAAACCCGTAGCGAGAGCGACGGCAGCTCCACCGATCAGTGTTATGGAATATGCACCCAGACGCAGAAGGGACGGCGGATCTCCCTGGAGACGGACGGCAACAACGTGGTGATCGTCAAGCAGAGGAACGCGGCCAACGCCAGGGAGCGAGACCGGACCCAGAGCGTCAACACCGCCTTTACAGCGCTGAGGACTCTGATACCCACCGAGCCGGTGGACAGAAAGCTGTCAAAGATTGAGACTCTTCGCCTGGCCTCCAGCTACATCGCCCACTTGGCCAACGTGCTACTTGTTGAAGAGGGCCAGAGTGACGGCCAGCCCTGCCTCGGCCCTGCGGTCTACACGCAGGGGGAGAGCGGGGCCAAGCAGCCTCGGAGGCCCACCATATGTACCTTCTGTCTGAGCAACCAGAGGAAAGGGGTAATTGTCTTTTTTTTGGTTGATTGAAAATTAAATGTTTACCCTGAACAGTCTGATACAATAGGCGTCACTCCCCACAGTATAGGGAGGTTTATTTAATCCGTGTAAATCCAACGCATGACCTTAAACATGGAATGGCAATTTGAGATTTTTGACTTTTTTTGGGTTGGATTTCCTATTACAGTAGCAAGTACAGTAGTCCAACATCCATAACTAGCTACATTGGAGGCCAATATTAAAAATAACAATCACATTGGCCTCACTTATTACAAATGATTATGAAGCTTTCTTTCTCTTCTTATTTTTTAATATTATTTTTATAATTATTCTTGTTATGGCTATTGTTATTATTGATATGATATGACCTAATCTATATTATTAAATAGTACTGATACTATTATTACAACTACTACTACTACTGCTAATAATATAATCATTAATACTAATTAATAATAAATCAATATAGTTAATACTGTTGTAAAGAATATTTAATAAAGATAAAAATGTACAATTTAAATAAAATGTTATAATTAATTCTGTATTTTTATTACATGGTTATGCCATATCATGTTCAGAAGAGTAACTTCCAACCCTTTTGCTTACTTCCAGATTAAGGATGGCAAAGACTGTATAAAGAGTCGAGGGCTGGGATCCCATCGAATGAGACGTTGAGTCAGAAGAATGAACGCCTGATTCACCTGATTCACCTTCTCCTCAAAGACATGCTCAGGAAAAACAAAGTCATTTGGTTAAACGACAACATGCAAAGACCCAGAGGACCACACATGCTGGATACAACAGAAGATAAACCATCTATTTATGACCGAAGCATATGTATGCTAAGGCCTTTTAAAAATGCAGTGCATTAAGAGTTTATGATTTTTGTAGTGTGAATACTGAAGCCTTAAAATTAAATATATTTTTATTAAATGAAATATTCCTGTGTGAGTTGCGTGGTTGGATTCTCTGAAACATGGGCATGGTTTATTATATTCGTATTTGAAATATGCTTTGACGAAAGTTAAAGTCTGAGTTACCATATAAAAGAAATGTATGCGTGAGAAAAATTACTAGGAAGGGAACTTTTGGAACGGATACATAAATAACCATTCAAAATACATATATTAAATTTATATCAAGACAAGACCATCCATCACACAAACGCACACACACACACACGCACGCGCACGCACACACACACACACAAATACCAGTACACTGATGCATACAACCATACAACACAGAAGCGAGCACACACTTGAACAAACACACCAACACTCGCACACACACACA